>JAUKNM010000025.1:2287500-2510000 GCA_030765045.1 Tenodera sinensis | reverse complement strand
GGCACCGCAGGCGGTGACACTGATGATACATGGAATGAATATGGAGCACCGGTGGAATGAGTTGGTGGCGGAAATCGGAGAACCCGGAGGAAACCCACCCCAGCGCCGCTTCGTAACACAGAATCGTTTAACCCAATAAATGTTGCTTATTTCAAGCAACGTTTGTAACTTTTTCCATAATAGGGATTAAGTATTTGGAGATAAATCTAAAGAAAATGAAAACGTGGCTTTTCTACGAGGCCGGGTGTATCTACTCCCCACCTTTCCTCTAGCCCTGTGTTGCAACTATCAAATAGTGTCATTCGTTAGTAATCATCCCTCACGCCTTGCGGAGACCTCGTAAGAAGACAAGGAACTGGGAGATACTCACAAGGAGTGCATTTTACTAAATTCGCACTGTGTACCATACGCTTAAAATTCTTTATTTTAGAGTTCATGCAAATTATATAATTTCCACTACATGGTGTATTTATGAAAACACAAACATTCAACAAGGAATATTTCAGAAACTTGAATATCAAAATATACCGCACAAATTGTAACCTTCAAACGTTCTGTTTTTCTTTTGGGGGGCAATTATTTCAGCTCACAAACAATTCATTCGCCTAACTAATGCCTGTCTCAAACAGATTATTTGTTGATCAAAATGTTAGAGACGTTTTGAGAAAACAAAAAATAACCATTTCCTATGTAAAGATTTTTTATCAGTATTTTTTGAAAATGACCCTCTCGTATACTTGAACAGCGTGTAATTTTTATAGTAAAGTTGATATTAATCCAAATTTTCATTTCTGAGTTATAGTGTTTATAGAAAATAGATCGATAGGCTGACCGGGCTTGTTCCAAAAAGTTTCTATTCTGCAATTCAGGAACTAAAAATGTGCATTTCTCTAGAAATTTCGCTATCTTGTTTTGGGATAAAAACTATATTATTTCTGCATTAGATATTTGGTACCGGAGAAAGTAAAATTCAGATGTATAATGGTCGCACGAAGTTCTGCCAAGTATTCTTTGTTTTAATAGCAATCCTACATATTGGCTTTATGTACGAGTATATTTGCGTTTTGATTCAGCTTAAGTTACTGTAAACATTCACAAGATAACACAGTTATAGTAGGTAACAGCCGTAAACTCCTTGCCTGAATTTATAAGAAATATTAACATTATGAGCCTACTGTTTAAAATTTTAGAAAACTAAACAGTGATGTTTTAACAATGATTAAATTGCTTATTTTAACGAGCTCTGAATTTTTCGGTATATCTTCTATATATTTTTCTCGTTGATTTAAAGGGCAGAAAAGTTCAGCTAATTTCAGAGGGTTTTAAGCTAAAGTTGTTTCTATTCCAATATTTCATGTCATAAAAATGTTACGAGTGTCTGGGAGATTCTTAATAGAAATGTTTCCTTAAAATAGTAAGCTTCCTAAAGAGCACTCGATTTAATTTTGAGAATATTATTTTTTTTTTCACACACACGTTATATCTTTATTTTTTCAGGTACATCATTACATTATTTGTAATAGAAACTCTATATCAAAATGTTGGACCGAATGCAATATTTGGGCTATCTCACTATAAAAGGTAAAATCATTACACTACATTTGACCAATTGCATTTCAATTGAAGGTTTAGACTTTTTCATCTTAATATCGTGTGATATTGAAATATGTTTAGGAGTTATACCATTCAGTAATTTAAATACTGAGCAGTAATAATTTTAAGATTTGTGTCCGTGTGTTGAATCAAAATTATAAGCATTACTGTCGCTTTTAAATGAGGCACAAACATAGATTGCAGGTTCTTTAATGAAGAAGAAGTTTTAATGGGGAGAATTTTAAGTGTGGTAACTTTCTCATTTTCACAAGTTGAAAATGAAGTTATTAAAATGTAGGAAACTGATGCTCATTATACGACATCTGCTAAGGCAACCTTAGCACCAAGGAAACCTATTTACCTACAACCGTTGTCCGCCCCCGCCAAAATCAATAGGGAGAAAGGGGTAACGAACTCCCACATCCACCCCACATGTTGCCAAAGAGGTCAGAGCAGTAGCAAAGAGATTCCTCTCCTCACGTTACATTATTGATTGAGTTGGTTGTGGCTTAACTTTTTTCTTATCTTTTTGTAAACATTGATACAAGCGCAACATCAGCACCTTGTCCTTAAGTGCAACCTGGGAGTAATTTTTATCTCTATTTATCCATTAGGTCGAGCAAAAGGGTGTTAGTAAATCATATCCAGACAGGAGATGAACTACTGAAACAATCTTACTACTCTTATGACCATTTCGTTGGTGCAACTCATTATTACAATTTATGTGATCTTGGGCGCACCTTTGCATTCATCTTAGGTAACCGTTATAATAAAATACAAAATCTTTCCTCAAAATTAATAAATGCTATAAGTTTACTAACTCGGTTGTTTCCTAGTTGTTTGCCATATGCAAAATCAAGAGGTTACATTATTGTTAAGTCCTTAAAACTTTTAAGAGAAGATGCACGTCAGAAAAGAAAAGTTATTAACAAACCATTTAATTTATTTAGCACCTCCTAAAGTATTCAGTTTAAAGCTTTGTAAATTATGTAATAATGTGATAGTGATTCACGATTTTGACCAGCAATGCTAATGCTTAGAGCTGATTGTATATGATGCATCCTTATTGGTGTCAGGACACCCTCCGACATTAACACAACAAAAAAGTTCTTATGAATATACGTCTGAAAATGATATATTGCTGAGTCACAAGAAAAAATTGAAGGTTACAGAAAGTGCTCGAAATGGCTTCGTTCCTCTATAGTATCACGCACTCTGTTGCAGATTTCTGGAGTGTTCTGTATTTGATCAAATCCAGTAGATACACTCTCACAGTATGCCAATATCTGGTACAAGAGTCGTATAAATCAGGGAGTTCAAATGCACCCAAATGAACAAATTCATTGAACTTAAATCGGACATCAAGCCGGCCTTGCGATGTATCCTCCTCGACCAATCCATTTATGCCGAAATGTATCATTAAATTAGTACTATCCGACTGAAATCAGATGGCGCAGCATCGCATGAAAACCACATACGTTCGATGACATCCAGAGGCACGTCATCAATTGAAGCACAGAACTCATTTCTGAAAAACTGTAGACACATCTTTGGTGTAGGGTACCTACGGAGGAAGAACACAGGTACCACTAAAGTGACCATCAATGATCCCACTCCAAACGTTTACGCAGAAACTCTGTTGTCTCTCCGGTCGAAGGTTTTCATGGGCCCAGTTATGAACATTGAAGACACCGTCACGAGTGATCCCAGTTTCATAGGGAGGGAGGAGGAAGGCGCATGCTAAGAAATTCATAAACAGTACACTTCCGTAACACGCGATGGCAGAAGGTCCTTCTTGACTCAAGGTCTACCACATTTAATCTTTGCGCCCATTAAAGGCGAGTACCTGGGTGACCGAGCTTCGCTCGGCGTTTCCCCTACCCCCCTTTTTGTGAAATCTTGTTTTTTGGGAGAAGATAATTATTGAAAATTTGAAAAGCGGAACGTTGACTAAATAATTTGTATCGCAATTGTTAAGTCATTTCCGAGATACAAAAGATATAGAGATACATATAAATATTTCATAAGCACCATCATTTCAGCCGTAAAATGTAATATGTTGTATTTCTATTTCAAACATATAGACGGGACAACCTGTAGCACATAAACTAATATAGCTAGGTCAACTTTCTTACTGTATTCTGATAGTCCTGGAAGAGGACTTTAAAACGCTAGTTCGTTTGCTGAAATCGATTAACAGAGAAATTATGGCTAAAATAAGGTTTAGAATAATTGTGTCTGTTACGCGTAGACTAAGATAGCTAAGTCAACATTCTTTAGATTTTCTAAAATCTCTTGACAAGACCTTTAATGTCCAGGCTGGTTTGTTAAAATTGGTCCATTAACAGAGAAATTATGGCCAAAATAAAGTTTAGAGTAATACGCGTAGGCTAATATAGCTAGGTCAACTCTCTTACTGTACTCTGATAGCCCTGGGAGAGAACTTTAAAAAGCTACTTTCTTTGTTGAAATCAGTCCATTAGAAGAGAAGAAAAAGCCATAATAAGGTTCAATTGCTCTGTAGAAGCAGAAATAAAAAATGTTACAAGAATGCAAGAAGTGCTCGTTTAAATATATAAGATACGGATTTACAAATTTTCATGTACAAGTTTCCATTTAGATATGTAACTAACGCCTTCTCTTACTGCAATGAGTTTTGTGCTATATGATGAATTTGCGTCCACATCACGAAAAGCCCTTTCTTCTTGGTCAATTTTTCAGTCAATGTTGAGCTCCTAAAATCCGAAACACTCCTCATAAATGAGCCACTCTCTCTGTCTCTCAAATGTTGGTGAATTAGTGAGACATGAATAAGGTAACTGCCTGTTGGAACATTTTTGTGCATAAAGCTTACATGCTCGTGATACATCCCATCTCAAAGACAAACATGTAGTGCATATAGTTTGCTCACTCACAGAACATAGCTTCTACTGCCTTCTGTGCTCTACAACAAACAATAAGCAATCAGCGGAAAACAGGTTAACTCAGTTATTTATTACTTTCTTACAACAAACAAGCAAATAAAAACCAATCAAACAATCAGTGCGCAACAAATTAATGCAATTAATTATTACTGGTGTCAACAAAGGGGCAAAAACTTAAATAATTCTTTAATGAACAATCTTCAGTTCCGTGTTCATATTGACGGCTTCTGCTGTACAGTCATCGGGAGTTACACTAGTGTAACTCTTTGATTCTTAAATTAAAATGCCTCAAAAAGGCAGGATTTTGTATAAAATAATCTCTGAAAACGTATCACCATATTATAAGAATACTATTACACTTTCCACGCAGTGATTTTCGTTTATTCTTCTCCGTTTAATACTTTTGCAAAGGGAATATGAGAGATACGGAGGAGGCTCGGCACTGAAGTCAGGCTTATTGTACCAAGGGGACACCCCCGGGAGCAAGGATGAGATTAGAGTAGATATCGGGTGGCCAGATCCGGACTAGTGGTACAGACAAGTTTGACAACACCTCGAAGTCTTTAGGTCTTCCGAGACCAACTCGGGGACCTGGGCGCAGGATCCAACACCCCCAAATGCCGCCCTCTTTTCCACCCGGGTCCTGCGGACAACGAGAAACAGAAAGAGTTTCTGTGCGCACATCATCCCTCCCAAGCTGCACCTAACGCCTTCGCTAAAACTTGCGACCCTGAAAGAGCCAACAGGATGAAGGATGAATGAAATGAGTAATGAAACGAAATTGAAGAACAGAAAATTCGGAGGATGTAATTATCCTTCCCAACATTCGCCTGGCAACACGGGGAAACCCCCCCCCCCAAAAAAAAAAATACATGAATCTGGAAGATTGGCCACGGGAATCAAACCCACGACTTCCCGAATGCGAGTCTTACACCTTACCACAAGGCCATCACGCTCAGTTACATCTGTAAACTGCAATATCGAAAGGGTAAATACCATCATCAATGTCAAAAATAAATACGCAGGTTTTGTACCCTAGGTTTAAAAATCTGAATCTGGAAAATAGCTATTAATTTAAATGAAACCTAAGTGTAAAATGAATATAGCGGTATTTTAAAGCATACACACCCCGGATACTTCCTATCTCTCCATCAGCCAGGCATGACCACCACATCCAGAACCAAACCAGGACTTGTCAGGTTGTCAGGCTGCATCGTTAGAGCAGCATATTTCCGTCGTAGAGGTAGAGGCTGTCTTTCAGAGCAGCAGTTTTGGTCGTATATACGGCTCATACTAGCCTCTGCTTTTCTTCCGCTAAATATATTTATTGTATATTTCATCCAAGCAAAAATCATCCTGCTGCGTTTCAGTTATACACAAAGTAAAGCATTTGGTGTCTTTGTAGATAGTAAATGAACATTTATGTTAGCATAAAATAATGAAATAACATTTTCGTGTGAAAAAAATGAGTCAAGTACAATTTGATTTAATGCGATAAAATGCCATTGCTATTGCAATACCATTTCTAGATGTCTGAACATTTACTTCAGGGAAAAAATCACAAAATATGTATGTCGAATTGAAAAATTGTTGCTTTTATAAAAATTACATCTGTTTCGTATTGAAAAGACACGTATTGATATAAGTTAAATTATTTAACCTAGTCTAAATAATTAGAATATGTTGATAGTAATGTTATGAGAGGAATGCGGTGTACATCTAGAAGCAACCCTAACGGCAGCACCTAGCTGAGTTCATGCCATTATATTCTTGAGAACACATAGGGCATATGTACATCACAGTAAGTATTTAGTTATGGTGTGGAAACGTTGTTAGAAATTTGTGATTTTCACATTGAGGGTTGCAATATAACATATGTCATAAGAAAGTTCTATGACAAATGTTATAGTGGTATCCATTTAGTGTCTTTTAATTTATTAGGCGTTGCATGAATATGTAAACTCCAGTAAAATACCCAAATTTCACACAAAAGAATTGATTATGCCTTTCCTTAATCTATTGTATTCGTTATTCTATAAATCAAGGGTTCATCCAATCGTACGCCTATAGGCATGGCTCATCTGGAAGAATGTAAGATCAAACACCAGTTATAAAGATTTAAATACGTGACATTCTTTTGTAAAATAAACGAACATACAGTTCGAAACTGTGGAATAACTACTAATTTGTGTGCAAAGAAATTTAAAGAATTTTTAAATAATGTGTATACATGCAAATAATGCCTAAGCTGTTAATTAAAGGGATTGTCTTGAACAGCTGCTGTAGAGTAGAATATCCTGACAGAAATGTGCAAATAATTGAAAAACTCCGTATGTTTTCATTTAACATGCAAACGTTCCTTTAGAATGAAGGTTAAATACACATACCCACGAACTTTCCGTATCATTTTGATAAATAATTTTGAGATCAAATTAAACGCTCTACCTCAGTTTAGTGGAATATAAAGAAAACAGAAGATCTGTTTTTGGAGGCAACGGGACAGCCCAAACTTACGGTTCAAAAGTACTCTAGCTACAGTCTGGTAAACATTGTAACTGGGATACCATTTTATGGTACATCGCGATTACACGAAATGTGTTAATACGCAATAAAAAGGTTTCAAAATCAACTCTATTGCGATTGTCCGCATAATTACCAACGTTTACTCTCGCGATTAACGTGAATTTTAATGCAACTCACCAAATGAGTGTTTATTTACAATTTACCATGAAATTAATAAATTGTTGCGATATTTACTCGCGAAATGAACGTTTATTTACGATTTAACATGAAACGTTAAACGATTTATTTCAGGAATAAAGATCTCTCTCACTTTTTGCAACATACAGTGCCAGATGCAAGGTCAAGGTCAGGAGTTCAAGCTCCGTGTGATTGAAAACTGCAACTGTTTACAATAAGCAGGAAAGGTATATCAGAGTGGCAGGGAAGGTAGGTTGACAGATAACCAGTGGCGTACGTGAGCGTTCAATGAGCGCATAAAATAAAATATTTCTATGCTACAGCACCACCACTGGAGCAAAGTGCCGGAGACAACACCCCTCCGCTCTACTATAGGTTCTCTCACCCTTAGATGACAGTTAAATGGGATATACCTGTCTCTATCTAGCACATACGAGTTGCCGTTAGCTTCGTCCTTTTCTACTCTTGCACTGTTGCCAAGTTCCTAATACCATGGTGTAAATATTCAGTTGTTATAAATTTCAAGTTTGAGCAAGTTTCTAGGGCCATTATACACCTCTATAAGCCCAAATTTCTACAAAAAATTTTTTTTTTTTTTTTTTTTTTTTTTTTTTTTTTTTTTTTTTTTTTTAACTTTCTCTACTGGTAAGTAGAGGAAGTATTGCAATCCACCCAAAAATTCGATGTCGAGATTTCACCGGAAATATATGTTTGGAAAAAAAAAGCATTTTTGGGAAAAGATCCGCGCGCGCGCGCGCGCGCGTGTGTGTGTGTGTGTGTATGTCTGTGGACAGCATAACTAAAAAACGAAAAGTCGGTTAAAAACCAGTTAGTATTTAAGTTTAATGTCTTTCAAGGATAGGACACGAAGATTTTGAAGAAAATAGCCCGACCCTAAACTACCCTTTACATGTAAAATTTTTCGATTTTGATTTCCTTGAAAATAGCTCTAAGAAATGGCCGTAAGAGATAAACAAAATCTTACTATACAACACATGTAGATCTTGCTAAAATACACAATTTATGTCTCAAATTGTTTGTAGAGTGAAGCATTTCGAAGATATTCTTTGTTTTTTCTGTCAGTTTCGGAATACTTAGAACTTTCGTGCAATGGAACATCGTTGTTCATGTTTTATATGTTAAGTGTGCAAAGACAACAGAATCTCAAAGCTTTAAAATATTTGACTGTCGCTCAAAGCCTATTGTATTCTAATATTCCCCTTGTACTTACAAGGAAATAAGCAATAAGATAATTTGTAGAAATGTTTATCTCAACTAACACGAAGAAGATGTAGGAATAAGAGTTTGTAAGAATGGTTGGTACAAGAGTAGAGAAAATCATGTGAGTGCAGCACATCAGATTTTTTCAGTAAAACTCCAATATTTGCTGTTACTGTACTCCTCATGCACTAACTAATAAACTAACTGCTGAACAACATTTATATTTTTTCTTAGCTAGAGTAAACTATGGTACCACCACCTGCCTACTTTGAATTCTCTATGTTTACTCTGTTAAGTGTTACAATTTTTTTAAATTAAATGTTTTCGGACAATTTTATATCTGTGAACTGCAAAAGCTGCGCAGTGGGAAACTTTTTTATTATTGAGTTTACATCGGGGACAAAGCGAGAGAAAATATTGAGGAGGGTTAGAGACAGCTTTTAAAATAAACTAGAAGCCTGTAGCCTCTTTCTTTCATTGTGTAAGGCAAACAAAAGGTATTCACCTAATCAGACAAAAGCCGTCAAGCGTTAGACACAAGACAGCAGTAAAAGTTAACATCAGTTCGTAAAGAAGTTTGTGTGTTTATACTGTATGGAACCTGTGACGTGTTATTACGTTATTTATTTAACATTTTCTGTAAATATTTGTAGTTGCGGAGGGGTAAGCTAGGAAGAGAGGATATATTGGTACATTAAGAAGGAACGCCAAATAATTATGAATCGGTTAGGTTATTTTCTTTCAAGTCAAATGAGTATTAATAAGGCAGCAAAATTAACAGGTAAGGCCATCGTTCAGAAGCAGTAGTGTATATGATTAAAAAAGAACTAATAAAAGGATCTCTAAGAACGCCACGAAAAAGAAAGCAAAAAGGGCAGGGCAACACAAAACGCTAGGTTAACACAATATGATGGAAGCGGAGTGCGGTGAATTGTTCATTCTTTAGTGTTTGAAAATATACCCCCCACGATGAATATTTGGTCACGATATCATCACGGTGATGATTCCCTAGCAAATTTCTCAAGGGCCACTGTGAATCGGTTCTTACATGATTTGCGGTTCGATGATGAAAGAAGGCATACATATAGTACATATTGCAACGTTGCGCCCCATTTAACGTGTACTGTCTTTTAAGGTTGAGACGAGCTTTAGCTTTCCCGGGCTCCGCAAACACGCATAGCTTTGACTCGAACGATAAGTTCACGCGTATTTTAAGGAAGATTGCGATAGACAGCAGGGAGTGCGAGCTTAAGGCCAAACATAGCGGGAGTTTAACGCTGAGTGTGTTTCGTGTATTGCTGCACTGTATAGTCAAGGCGCATGATTGTACAGGTGCATTAAAACAAGTCCATTCTGGCAGCTAAATACACACGTTCGCTTGAAGGAGTTTCCATAGCAACGGGTGTCGTCCCTGTGGTCTAGGGGTAACATGCTAGCCTCTGGTTCCCTAGGTCGCGGGCTCAAACCCGGCGGAGGGTGATCAACTTTTACGGCCGTAAAAATCTTTAGCATGGCTTCCTTCGGAAGGATAGTAAAGTCATTGGTCCCGTGTTATATATTTACAGCATGTAAAGAACCTCAAGCTTCATAGAGAGGCCTATGAGCAAAATTAAGCGATCTCTCATGCCTAATGTAGAATGAGACGCTGAGAACCACAGTCCATGAACCTACCTATATTTCAATTTCTAATGGTGCTTGTGAAGCAGCTCTTACAGTGTACAATATTTTGTCAGATAAAAGAACCGATATTACAACAGAGAACTTAGAAACCACGCTTACTTGTTATTTCAATGAACATGCTACGTGTAACATTTGAAATGTAAATTATAAGAGTTTAAGTTTGGTATATTATTTCACCGCTTTTATCCCGCTTTGAGCTTTCTTCTTATATCGTTATTCAAAAGTCTTATTCACTATTAAATTGTGTCCCTAACTATAATTAATATGTTCTGTTTACACAGGTATATTTAAAAATTAATGCACTTCTTAGCTCTTTACATTTTGTTTGCAGCCTTCTGAAGTAGCAGTCCCTTAACGTAGAAAGTAAACACTAACGAAATTTACATTTTATATCAAACAGTTTGTTAGGAACACCCGGTAGCGGTAGAAAGACTGGAGTTTGCAGGTTTGCACAAAACTGAATGTTTAAGATTATCGCCTGCAGATATAACAAATTTTACGTAAGCAAAATTCATAAATAGAAACTGTAAAGTCTTATGCCAGGCTGAAAAAATAAGGTCAATACAGTGAAAGGATCGATGTATAAGTGCCCATCGAGTTTCCATAATATACATTGTTTAAAAAACATGTCTGATATTACAACAGGAGTTGCGATTGGACACACCTAGAATAAATGCTCCTATAAAAATATGTTCTAACACAAATACCTGTTGAGATGTGGGACTGCTGAATATGCACCAGACAATGGACTTTATCCAATGGGTGGATTGATTAACGAGGTCCAGTAGCATGACCTCCCCGTTTGCCGGACCTCAGTCTATTGGAACTTGCAGATGTTACCAGAGGAGAAAATGGCAGGAATCATCCCAACTCCTGTTTGTTGTTTATGAATGTTCACCCTACACTTGTTCAGTTTACCATTTCTGACAGTAAAGTGTTCCTTAAAATGCGTTTGTTGAATGAAGTACTCAACAAACTAAAATGACTCATATCTCAGCAGGCATTTGTTTCCGGACATATGTTTACAGGAACATTTATTCTAGGTTTGAATAATCCCAACTCCTGTTGCAATATCATACACCTCTTTTACTCTCTCTCTACTACGTATAGTAAGTAGAGGATGTATCTATTGTATTCCACCCAAAAATTCGATGTTGAAATTTCACGAGAAATATAATTGATTTGAGGCCCCCTGAATCCAAAAAAGCATTTCTAGAAAATGGTGTGTGTGTGTGTGTGTGTGTGTGTGTGTGTGTGTGTGTGTGTGTGTGTGTGTGTGTGTGTGTGTGTGTGTCAGTCTGTGGGTAGCATAGCTCAAAAACGAAAACTCGGTTAAAAACTAAAGTTGGTATTTAAGTTTACCATCTTTTAAGGATGCGACACGAAGATTTGGAAGAAAATTCCTCCAACCTAAACTACCCTTTACATGGACCATTTTTCGAAAATGTTGATTTTCTCGAAAATGGCTCTAACGATTTTGATTAAAAGTCCATATATCTAAGATATTTTTATGACTAATTAAATGTATATTTTGAATTTTCTGCCTATAGCCCATGTAGTACTGTTTACTCTGGATGACGTGCATAACTGGTAAACTGTGAAAGGTAGACCAAATATTACTACACAAAAAATGTAGATCTTGCTAAAACAACTTGTCTAAATTATTATTATTATTATTATTATTATTATTATTATTATTATTATTATTATTATTATTATTATTATTATTATTATTATTATTATTATTATTATTATTATTATTATTATTATTATTATTATTATTATTATTATTATTATTATTATTATTATTATTATTATTATTATTATTATTATTATTATTATTGTTGTTGTTGTTGTTGTTGTTGTTGTTGTAAAATGAACCATTCCTTGTTATTTGTTTGACTTTCGTCAAACAGAACATCGTTATTTATTTTTATATGTTAGCCATGGAAAGAGAACGGAATTTGAAAGCTTTAAAAGATTTGACTGTCACTCAAAGCCTACTGTATTCCCATATTCCCCTGTACCTACAAGGGAATAAGCAATAATATAATTTCTGCAAATGTTTATCCCAAATAACACGAAGAAGATATAAGAATAAGGGTATCTAAGAGTGGTTAGTACAAGAGTAGAGAAAGTCATGTGAATGCAGCACATATCTTTTAATCACCGGTTGTAGGGAGTTTTGATACTGTCTCCCAGCCCCTCAACGACAACTCAATGCCGTTGGCCTTTGGAATGAGAAGTGGAGAAGGGCTATGAGTCCGAGGAAAATCTCGCACTCCTCCTTGGTAAGGTTCGCCAATGGCGGCCGGAACGGTCACTTCGGATCAGGGGGAAAAATATCCCATGGGTAACCTCCGTCAAATATTTAGGTGTTCTCCTCGGCCGCGTATTAACATTCACTTTGAAGGAAAATCTGTATCATCAGAATTTTGAGGATCGTATGACGAAAGAAGAGTTTGGTAAACAATTTTTGTTGAAATTTAAAACAGGACCAAGAAATAGAGCTACAGTGCATCATGTTGCTGCAGTCTCAGCAAAATTATGGAAACAAATTGTGGAAATGGAAAGAGTATATATTGGTTTTCAAGCAGTTAGTGTAAAGAATTATGTTTCTGTACCACAGTGCTTGAATTGTTATAATTATGGACATGTGGCAAAATCATGCAGAGAGGAAAGGAAAACGTGTGGAAATTGTGGAGAATATGATCACCAGAGGAAGGATTGTCAAAAGTCAGCGCAAAATATTTGTGTTCCCTGCACAAGAAGAAAGAAGACTTGTGGAGGAAAAGGAAATTGTTCAACATACAATATGATGTTGGAAAGAATAATTTCTAGAATCGATTATGGATAATAAGCTTCAAAGTATCCCTTAGCAGTAAAAAAGAACAGAAATGCTCCATGTAGGATAAGGAGAAATATTAAAAGAGTAATAGAATATAAAAAAAGAAAAGATAATTTAAGTGATAAAAATTGTAAAGTAGAAGAAGAGATAGAAATAGAAAAAAGTGTATTAAATAAGAATGTTAGGGAGAATTATAAAGAGGAAGAATTGAGAAATATAATATGTGTCGAGGCTATAGTACATAATGAACCAAAACAAAGTAGGTTAAATAATATAGATAATAAAGAAAAGATAAATCAAAGGATTCCGAAATTTATAAATTTTGAGAAAAAAGAAGTTCTAATACATCAAGATGTAATAGAATATGATAATATATGTATAGAGCATGAGGAAAAAGAGAATGTAAATTTAGTAGTTGAACAAGGAAGTGAGAAAAGTAAGGAAAAGAAAAGTGAAAATGAAAATGTTAAGGAAATTTATCAAAATTTTGAGCTAATGTTAAAATTAAGTAGACTTGAAGAACCTAAAACATTGATGGCAGCCTTAAGACTTGTTGTGCGAAAATTATATGAAAATGGAGATAAAATTACTTTTACGATCCCAAATGCCATAGATAAAATGGAATTAAGAACAAAAAATTTACCAACCAATGCAGAGGATCTAAAAGATTTATTAGAGAAAGCTTTTGAAAGAAGAGGAGAAATTTTGGATCTGGAAGAACTGTATAATGATTTCGTATTATGCTATGGAAGGGTGGTATTTGATTCGTCAGCAAATTGGCCTTATTGCTACGTGCAGACCAGACATCCGGGGACAATTAGAAAAATGAAACAAGTAAAAGAAAAGCCAAAGGAAATTATAATTATTAATAAACAGACTGATACAGTATTTAAACCAAAACCAATATCTTGTAAAATAAATACTAAAAAAATTCCGAGCAGAATTAACAAATCAGATAATGTGATAGGATCTTGTATATCGGCCATTAACACAAGTAATAAGATAAATTTAAATCAGAAGAATAAAGTAACCCAAGTGAGGAAACCCATAACAAAACGAAAATTTTTTAACCATAATATGGCAAAGGAAGTGGATGAAAATAGACAAAATTTTGCTAAATTAAGAACAAATGTTTTTAGCGGACTAAGTTTTAAAAATTTATCATGGAAATAAATTTGAGAATAGCTCAGATAAATGGGCAAAGAAGCAAATTAGTTATGGGGGAAATTAGAAAATTAATAGAAGAATTAAAATTGGATATAATCTGCATTCAGGAACCGTATGTTGTACATTCTAATATTCCTTTTATGCCCTTGAGATCAAGACAAATATTATCTTCGAAAAATGCAATGGCAGCAATAGTAATTATTAATGAAAGTTTGGAAATAGTAAATATAGCACAGTTTTTGGATACGCATGTAAATTGTATTGAAATTATAAGCAGGCAAGGTAGTTTTATATTAGCAAACTATTATTTTCAATATAGTTGGGACATTGAACCTTTTTTAAATAAATTGCAAAATATTCAAAATAAATTTAGAGATAAAGAAATTATACATGTTTGTGATTGCAATGCAAAGTCTACATGGTGGTATAGTAAAAATCCCGACGAAAGAGGAGAGAAATTGGAAGAAATTATTTCGGAATTGAATTTATATGTAATGAATAAATCTGGAAATCCTCCAACATTTCAAAATAGAGCAGGGGCGGAGGAAAATATAGATATTACTTTAGCTTCTAGCAATGCGGAGAAAAAAATCATTAATTGGAGGGTCACACAAGGTCAAACAACAAGTGATCATAATTTGATTTATTTTGACTTTCTGCTGGAGAAGAAGATACTTCAAGAAGATGTAGAAATAAGATATAATTTTAAAAGGGCAAATTGGGAACAAATGAGGCAAGAATTTAAAGAATTAGAATTACAATATACGGGATTATCAGTTGATTTTGATGCAAGAAACCTAACAGAAGCTATTAATCTAGCGGTATCAAGATCTGTTCCGAAATTAAAGATTTTTAATACTAAAGAGAAAATCTGGACAAATAAGTTACAGAAGCAAAGGTCAATAACCAGGAAATTGAGAAGAATTTATCAAAAATCGAACATATATATGGAAAGAGAAGAAAATTTGAGGAAATATAGGGAAGCCAAAAATAAATATAAATTATTATTAGAAGATACAAGAAAACAATACTGGGAGAAATTTGTTGAGCAAAACTTAAAAACGGATATCTGGGGACAACCATATAAAATCAGCATGGATAAAATCAAGAAACCGGAAATATTAACAACTTTAGATAAAGGAAATGGACAAATGACAGAAAGTGGGGAAGAATCGGTAAAATTATTGTTACATACGTTATTGCCAGATGATAATCAGGAAGAGGATAATGATATTCATGTGGCAAGAAGAAATCAGATGAATTCGCGGTATAAAGGAAGTGTTGTTTATCCATTTGATTTGATGGAAATAAAATTAATTCTTGAAAAATTGAAAAAGAAAAAGGCACCTGGTCCAGATGGTATTATAAATGAAGTCTTATATAATCTACGGGAAGAAATAATTTTATTTTTGTATTTTTTATTTAATGACTGTTTAGTAAGAGGAAGATTTCCAAATATTTGGAAGGAAGCCAAAGTTGTAATCTTAAGTAAAGGAGCAGATAAAGATAGAACACAACCAAAATCTTTTAGACCAGTATGCTTGTTAAATTCTTTAGGCAAAATATTTGAACAATTAATTTATAAAAGGATGATGGAATTTAGAATAATGATAGGGATGAATATGAAACAATTTGGATTCAGGAAAGGATATTCAACTGAGGATGCTATTTTAAAAGTACAAGATATTGTGTTAAAAAGCTCAAAAAATTATGTAATTGGAATATCTGTGGATATATCTGGTGCTTTTGATAATTTATGGTGGCCGTATTTTTTTGGCATCTTAAGAGAGAAGGAATATCCAGGTACCATATATAATTTATTAAAAGATTATTGTTTAATTAGAGAAGCATACATTGGAGGCTCAAATTACGACATTAGGAAGCAAATTACTAAAGGCTGTCCTCAGGGTTCTATTTTGGGGCCCCTTTTTTGGGATATTTTGTCAGAAAGTCTCTTGGAACAATTGGAAAATGATGGAAATGTTTTAGATATAATTGCGTATGCTGATGATATTGTGATAATGGTGGATGGGCAAAGCAGAAGGGAATTGGAAATTAAAGCGAAGGAAGTTACTGCAAAATTATCAAATTGGTGTGAAATAACCAAATTAAAAATTGCACCAAATAAATCAAATTATTTACTCTTAAAAGGAAACTTAAAAAGGGATCCAACAATAAAAATTAATAATCAAAATATTCGAAGAGTAAAAGAAGTTAGATATTTGGGGATAATGTTGGATGAAAAATTTAATTTCAGAAAACATACAGATTATATTAGGCAGAAATCTGAGAAAATAATGTTAAAATTGGCAAGAATTACAAAATTAAATTTTGTACTTCCCTTACAGACCATACAAATTTATCACAATACAATCTTTGCCTCAATTATTACTTATGCTGCAGCAGTTTGGGCGGAAAGAATGGATAATGTGCAGATTAAAATGCTGCTAAGAAGAACCCAAAGAAAGATCTTATTAAGGCTAACAGGAGCAGTAAATACAACACCCACAATGGCACTGTTAGTCTCTACAGCAATATGGCCCATTGATCTATTGGTAAAATTAAAGGGAGCAAAATTCTGGCTAAAGAAAGGAAATTTAGAAAAAGTTTATAAAATTAGTGGTGTAAGAACAGATAAAATTTGGGAAGTAAAAAATGCTTTGAAAAATAAATGGCAAAATGAATGGTCGGAATGTGCTGCAGGTAGAAGAGTTTATGGATTTTTCCAGAATATTAGAGAAAGATTAAAATTAAATTTCATTCAACCAACAAAAGGATTCATTCATTATATAACTGGACATGGACCATATAAAACATATTGGAAAAAAATAAAAAAAACGAATTCTGATATATGTAATATCTGTCAAGTACAAGATAACCCGGAGCATGCGATCTTTGAATGCGAAAGGTATGAAATTATGAATGTAGAAGAAAGGCATCAATTAGGAGGATATTATATAAATGATATAATTAGAAATCCAAATTTAATTGAAAAACTACAGTTTTTAACCAATTATGTTAGTAAAAAAGCTTGGGAAACTGAAAACATCGAGGTAGAATGGATTGAAAATGAACAAATTGAAATAGATGAGATAAGAAGATCTTCTAGATTACGAGACAGGCAGAGAAGAGGAAACGTAGCAATAGAAGGCATCGAAGAAGAAGGAGGAGTAGGCCAACAAAGAGAACAGATAGAAATTGAACAATAAATAGAGAGAAATGATTTAAATCAAGTAAATAGAAGAAGATATTTTGTAGTCTTAACGGGTAAGCAAGAATGGGCAGAAAGAAGAAGGATAAGATCAAGAAGAAGAGAGGGAGAAGCATATGCCGACTATCGTAGGAGACTGCAAGAGGAATGAGGCGGAAGTAATGTGTGAGAGAAGTTTGCTGTTGCAGGAGAAGGAGGAGTCCAGCCAGGGGAAGATGTAAATGAACTTATTTATACAAATGTAAATAAATTTTTAATATATAGTGCTGGTTACCAGTATGGTATTTTGTATAGAAGATAGCTGGAAGTTTTTTTAACCAGTTGTCCAGTCGCTGGAAACCAGTGGCATAGATTTAGGTTTATTTAAATTAATGTTTTCTTTTTTAGAATAGTGTAGATGTCTTAGTTATTTTCTTGTTAGTAGAATTAGATTTGCTGGAAACCAGTAACTTTAGGAAATTTTTATGTTTTTGTTGTAGTTTTCTTTTGTTTTGTAGTTAGAAATTCTGAAACATATATTATAATGATGATTGTATATAAATAATTTTGGTTAAATAAATAGAAAATTTGAATAAATGCCCCGGTATAGTTGTCAAGGTGCCGGGGTATAATATTCAGATTTTATTTTATTTTATTTTATTTTATTTTATTTTATTTTATTTATTTTATTTTATTTTATTTTTATTTTATTTTATTTTATTTTATTTTATTTTATTTTTATTTTATTTTATTTTTTTTATTTTATTAACATTCACCCCGCACGTGCGCGCGAAGGTTGGACTCGGCCACGCTGCGCTCAGACAGCTCTACCGAATCCTCCGTTCCACCATGCCCACATACCTGAAGCTACGTCTCTACCGGGCGATCATTCTGCTACTGATCTTTTATGGCTGCAAAACCTGGGGATCGGCGGCACCTACCACCATTCGCAGGCTCCAGATTGTGCAGAACAGGGCGTTAAGAACTATGTATGGTACCGGGCGTAGATTCCCGTCACACATCCTTCACAACCACTCTGGACTCTCCTAAATCGTGGACTTGGTGAGGGAGCGATCCCGAAGCATGTTCACTAAACTGAACTCCCACACCAACCAGCTGGTACGGACACTTGGTCAATACGACCACAGAGCCCCCTGCAGAAGGAAGAGTTACCGCCTGCCTAAGGATGCCCTTGGGCCTCCCCGGCAAACGATAATGCCATTCCCATCTTTTACTCCATATACACCCCAACCCAACACCTATTCCCCTTACTGAATCCAAACTGTCAGTAACTGGTGGCCTCACAAGTGGCACATCAGGCTGACAGAGTGGGCATGGTCCCGCACGGACGGTTAACACCGCACGTGTGGTCCATCCCGCCCTAGGTATGCAGGAAGAAGCCCTGCCCACAGACACGAAAGCTTGTGTTAACTATGAACCCCTACCTTACTGCACAGATAAAGTCGCATTAAGCGGCTAGGTGCCGTGCAGATAAACATACCTTACAGGAGAACCTGTACGACCTGCTCTCGAATGCTGGAATGCATTAGCCAATGTAGAGGCCACTCCCTACTCATCACAGCCGGTCTCTTTGAGTTTTAGTGTGCCTCGTATTAGGGCAAAGTCCATGGTAGAAGACCGAAACTTGTAGGTTCGACCCTAGTATGAAAATAGGTTATACAGGGAAGGATTATCTAATTTTCCTTTAAATACAAATGTTTTCTAAGAGCAAGAATAATAATAGTAACAATAACCATAACCACTGTTGACAGCTTATAGCCTTACTAGCCACATGCTCCACCTATTATTGCCGTCCACCCAGGATATCTTGGGTCCAAATGGATGGAGAGAGGCGGAGTTGGCAGCAGCCGTGCCGCTATAATGTTATTAGTAATGGGCATTTATTTATTATTACTACTTCTGTCACTACTACTATGACTGTATGCAAGCTGTTGTTACTCCGGACAACCAAAAATTTGATAAATTATCTTCTATGAAAATCATTTCGTTGTTTTTTAACTGTTCAAACATGCAACAACATTTTTCAATTAAATATTAAGCCTTTAAGATTTTTATATAGTAAATAAAATGCATGTATTGAATGTGATAAGTCCAAGAGTAGATCTCTAATACATAGTCGGATCAATTTTGTACGAGTGATATAAATGGAGAAAACAAAAATGTTTAACTTATTATGCCTTATTCGGGAAGTCTGGTACCTATTTAATGAGCCAGGGCATCCAACCATATTGTTTCTCATACATGTGTTTACATACAGAAAAGGTTGAATAAAAAAATATGTGTTGCATTCCCATGACTTTCTCTACTCTTGTACTAACCATTCTTACAAACTCTTGTTCCTATATCTTCGTGTCAGTTGTGATAAACATTTGTGCAAATTATCTTATCGCTTATTTCCTTGTAGGTGCAAAGGGAATATGGGAATATAGTAGGCTTTGAGCGACTGTCAAATCTTTTAAAGCTTTGAGATCCCGTTCTCTTTCCACGGCTAATATACAAAAATGAATAACGATGTTCTGTTTGACGAAAGTTTTGTTTTCCAAAACTCACACAAATAACAAGGAATGGTTCATTTTACAACAACAACAACAACAACAACAATAATAATAATAATAATAATAATAATAATAATAATAATAATAATAATAATAATAATAATAATAATAATAATAATAATAATAATAATAATAATAATAATAACAATAATAATAACAATAATAATAATAATAATAATAATAATAATAATAATAATAATAATAATAATAATAATAATAATAATAATAATAGTAGTAGTAGTAGTAGTAGTAGTAATAGTAGTAGTAATAATAATAGTAGTAGTAGTAGTAGTAGTAGTAGTAGTAGTAGTAGTAGTAGTAGTAGTAGTAGTAGTAGTAGTAGTAGTAGTAGTAGTAGTAGTAGTAGTAATAGTAGTAATAATACTAATAGTAAACTCTTAGCATACAAAAATGAACAACGGTGTTCCATAGCATTAAAGTTCCAAGTTTTCCAAAACTGACACACAAAACAAGGAATATTTACGAAATGGTTCACCCTACAGAAAATTTATTGAGACATAAATTGTGTTTTAGCAAGATCTAAATTTCTTGTACCGTAAAATTTTGTCTATCTCTTAGGGTTTACGAGTTATTCAAAACTCATCCAGACTAAACAGGACTACATAGGCTATAGCCAGAAAATTCAAAATATACATTTAATTTTTCATAAAAATATCTCAAACACATGGCATTTTAATCAAAATCGTTAGGGCCATTTTCAAGAAAGTCAAAATTTTCTAAAAACTTTCCATGTAAAGGGTAGTTTAGGGTGGGGCAATTTTCTTCAAAATCTTCGTGTCGTATCCTTGAAAGACATTAAACTTAAATACCAACTTTGGTTTTAAGCCGACGTTTCGTTTTTTAGTTATGCTGTCCACAGACTGACACACAGACACACACACGGACCTTTTTCCAAAAATGCTTCTTTTTTTGGATTCAGGGGGCCTCAAAACACATTTCCACTGAAATCTCGACATCGAATTTTTGGGTGGAATACAATACTTCCTCTCCTTATCAGCAGAGAAAATAACAACTGAGATGGTAGATTTGCAACATAACACTTTAGTTAATGAACAACATAGTTTAACAATTAACAATTAACTATGAATAAATAAGTACCTAAATAGGACAAACTTATAAAATATAACATTTTTTAATACCTAACATTAACTATAACCAATCCTAAAATTAAAGTAAATAATAAGTAAATGCACCCACTTATGAATGTTCATAGGCACAGTGTTCTGATACTTCTAGTAGGCAGAAGCAGAGTATTATTTTTGCTGATGTTTTCTTTGAAGAGTAGGAAAGCATCATATTTTATGTTTTAGAAATATAAATACACACTGGAAAGGCGTCAAGAACAAAACCAGAGAAAAATCTGAAAAATCCTGCCAGTCTGTTGTTAGAGGACTGCTGAACTAAACAGAGGATTAAGATAACTTGAGCCGAATTAATACTCCATGCTCCATTTATTTTTGGTATTTAACACAGGATATTATGATTACGAGGCATAGAGACTTATAAGCATTAAAGTCAAGATGGAGAGAAATAAAGTTGAGCTGTCACTAGATTATGGTCAGGAAGGTTGCAAACTACCCCTATCCCTTGTGCAATCTTTTATCGTGTCTTACTACGGCACGTTTAAGGAGTGCCCATATCGCTCAATCGGATTGAGACAACAGTGGACCGGAGGGCTTCACGGCCAAGACCTTCTGACATTTCCTCTATTACATACACTTTCTGTAGGTATATTAGCTTCACGAATTTTCTCCAAAGGTACGGTTTTTATAGAAACTGGACTGGGTAATTCTAAATTATGTTCTTTCATGAATCTGATCATTTCATTTCTTATTCTGGACGTGGTAGGTATTTTGGTCTTTAGCCAGGAATGAAAAATAGCATCATCTAACACAATAACACTCTTAGGAGGAATGTTTTCCAGAAGTGTGTTCTGAAACCAAGCTTCAAATATTGCGGCATTCATCTCGTGATGTGAATCAGCCAAGGATTTCCGAATACTTTTAGAAGACAAAATATAAGCAGCCGTCAATCCAACCCTGGCTACCGCCTCGCCTGCATGCAAGTTCATTATTCTTTTTCCACGTGTGCTGGAAGGCAGCAAGAGTAACTGCCAACCTTTTCTTACATCATGAGTATCGTAGCAAGAGTTATCTAAATAAACTACATGGTACCCCTTCTGCCTGAAATAGTTTATAATCTTCGCAAAACTTAAAGGCATATGCAGGAGGGGCGTACTGCAGACTCCAGCGAATTCTACGCTTGCCCCTCCTACCAGCGCTGCCGAATGTGGTGCATTTATTTTTTATTTATTTATTTTTTTTTTTTTTAATAGGACTGGCCCCACACCCGCCAGCCCCGGTGGCAATCGACCGGCATGCAAGGCCGTGCGCTACATCGCCTCCCCATGCACATGCAGTTAGTAAACTAATGTCATGCAGGAGGTACTAGTGTTAATGGTCAGTTACGTAAGACTAAGTCTAGTGGGTCGGGTTGCGCATTAGCACCCCGGTTTATTGCGTTAATTTCGTGCTGGCATGCAAGCATGCGAGCGAGTCAGTGATATAGCTTGGCGACACACATGACGAGTCCTGCGTGGCGCCCAGTGGTTAGTAGTATATACTTAAATATCTAGAGAGAAATACGGAGATGATTTATGTTAGTACGGTTAGTGCTAGATTACATGTAGGCTTGCGCGAGAATGTTGTTAGCAACATGCAATAAAAGAAGTAGTGTGTGGGGCGGGGTTCGCCGTACATTACCGGTTAGTCCCTGATGTCTCGTCAGCACGTGCTGGTTGAAGGTTGTCGGCACTGAAACAGTGAGGGTTATGGTGATTAGTATAATAATTTGCGGCTGGTTGATGTTCAGGCTACTAGAGTGCGTAGGTCAGGCTGTGAGGGTTAGGTGTGTTGCGTGGGAGCCCATGGTTGAGCCGTGGGTTATGGGGGCACTAGCTGTGCGAGGTGTATGCGGGCATCTAAAGCCGCTTGGTTTGGGGTAAGTGTGCGGTCAAATAGTGAAAGAGGTCGTTGGTATTTATCATAAAATGTGTCGTAGTGGCCTAGGTCGCGGGCTAGCGGGTTACTGTTACGGGGGAGGGAGGCATATAGCTTATAGGCGAGCTGCTTAATGAACTGTTCGACCGTGTGGACCTTGAGGTCAGCGTGTAGGACATCCGAGGGAGCTGTTCTTGGTACTTTGGCTACCATGCGTAGGCACTTATTTTGGAAGCTTTGGAGGCGTTTGATGTGCGATGGGGCGGCATAACCCCATACCGGGGCTGCGTAGGTGAAGATCGGTCGTATGAGGGTTTTGTATAGGGTAAGTGCTGTGTTGAGTTTGAGTGAATTACTGTAGATTATTAGGGGGTATAACCTGCGTAGTTGCGCGCGGGCTTTATGGTGAACTTTCAGTACATGATCTTTCCAGGATAGCGCCTGGTCCATGTGAACACCCAGGTATTCAACTTGGTTTGTCCAGATTATGTTGTCTCCAAAGAGTTTAAGAGGAGGCAGTCTATGTGTAGGGTAGCGATGTTTGGTGCGTTTAGTGAAAATGATTGCGTGGCATTTTGTGGTGTTAATTTTAATACGCCATTTGGTCAGCCAGTCTGTGAGGTTATCTAGGGACCTTTGGAGGTAGCGGTGTATCATAACCATAAATTGGAGTAACTGTGGGGGTAGGTTTTCTAAGACAACATTAGGAATTTTGTCAGGGCCAGGCGCCTTACGGTTAGGGAGGTGATGGATGATCCATTTGATTTCTCCGGGGTTGGTTCTGCGGATAAAGTTATGCGTTGTTCTGTTGCTATAGTTTCCGAACGCACTTTCAGTTTCGAGTGTAAAGGCTGGAGAAGAGGGCGTGTTGTTCGGCGTGAGGATGAGTTGTAGGGAGTCAGCTAGGGCTTCGGCTTTTTCTTCGTCTGTGGTGGCAATGTGGTTGTTATGATGTAGAGGGGGTATTTGTGTGGTTTCGCGTAGTAGTCGTTTTGAAATGCGCCATACTGCTGGGTGTTCAGTGTCTAGGTCTCGAAGTGTGGTGTTCCACTGGCGGGAGATTACGGAGGAAGTGAGCTGCCGAAGTCGGGCATTTAGTCTTTGTAGATTGCTTCTGTCTGCAGGGTGACGTGTGTGTTGGTATTTACGGCGGGCTTTGTTGCGTGCCTGGATTAGTGCGTGAAGTTCTGGTGTGGTCGGAGGGACGTGCTTTCGTGGTAGGTTGACCGGAACTGACTGTGTGATGGCAAATTTGATTGTATTTTCAAGGTGAGATACTGCGTGCTCTAGGTCTTCTGGGGTTTGAATGTTTATTGGGTTCAGGTTAGCGTTAACACTTTCCTGAAAGCGCTGCCAGTTTGCCTTGTTGTAGTTGTGGCGTGGTAGGGGTGGGATTAGGGCCGGTGTGGCATTTATGGTGATCAGTAGAGGTAAGTGGTCGGATGTAAGGTCATTGATGACTTTTAGGTCAACTTGGTGGGAAAGGTTTTGTAAAATTGCAATATCCAGAATGTCGGGGTGTTGGCGATGCTGGTAAGGAATGAAAGTTGGCTCGTCTGGGGCTACTATAATGTAGTCAGATGAGTTTTCGTGCTGGAGGAGTTGTACCTACACCGAGTTTGTAGAGGTGCAATTCCAGAGCGTGTGTTTTGCGTTGAGGTCTCCGGCTATTAATGTCTGGTGGTTTAGAGCAAGCAGCACGTCTATATCTGATGTGTCTATATCATCGGGCGGATTGTATGCAGCCACTACTGTGGCGCGGATCTTATTAATCGCAATGTGGGCTGCGGTTGCCTCAATGCGTGAGAGGGGAGGGATGTGGGCGTGGCAGTGCATGATGTCTCGCCTTATAGCTAATGCAGTGCCTCCCCCGCGATTGTTGCGGTCGGTGCGGTACACTAAGTAGCCGGGAATGGTCAATTTGTCAGTGGTTTGTAAGTGTGTTTCTGTAAGTAGTGCTATATGTATGTTGTGTTTCTGGAGGAAGGGGACTAACTCGTGCTTTTTACGGCGCACCCCGTGCGCATTCCAGGTCATTATCCGTAGCGTTTGGTCGTCGTTATGTAGAGCCATTGAGAGGAGGGGAATGGGGGGGTGTTAGTGGGCGTTGAGTAAGGCTACTCTGTGAATCGCTCGAAATGCTGGAAGAGCGCGAAAAAGTGCGCATACTCTTGCATGATTGAAGCAGTTTCGAGCGGTCTAGTCAGTAGCAGTTGTAGCACGCCTATGGCTAAGTCCCTGATGTGATGCCACGGGAGAGTTGTGGCCGCCATGTTGGCAGTGAGGGCCTGTGCGTAAGGCGTTAGGGCATCATGGGTGTGAGTTGGGGCCCAGTTTTGTATGAACGTGTCATTCGTTATGAAGTTTCGCCTTTCAGGCCGAGCGGTATGATGTTGATGGGTGGGTTTGAGGGAGTCCGCGGGGTTGCTCTGTGCGTACTGTAGGGGGGGGGGGGCTGGGGTGTTGGGTTGTTGTTCCCTGCGGGAACTAGCAGGTAGTTGCCTGTCTGCGTTCTGGCGCAGGAAATGCAGTTGCCTCTTATATTCGGGGCATGATCTGTATCTTGCACCATGCCCTTGCTGTCTGCAAAGGGCACAGGTCCTAAGGTGCGGTGGGACTGCGCAGCCAGCTGAGGCATGACCGCCAGTGCATTTCGAGCACACCATGGTGCGCGCCCTACACTGGTCGGCCGTATGACACAGCTGCTGGCATTTATTACATTGTGTCGGGAAAAGCGGCCTTCTATATATTTCCACGTTAACGCGGCAGTGAAAGAGCTCTTCAATATTCAAGAGCACCTCACGTTCGTGATCAGACGCCACCTCGACCATGTAGACCGGGAGTGGTGTTCGGGCTGCATTGTATTTTCTTAATTGCTCTACCCTGGTGACATGTATATGCATGTCCTCCAGGGTGAGCTTTATCTCTTGTTCCGCGTGGTTCATTGGAAAGGGTTTGACCACTAGCCGATGTGTTCTAGTGGGGTCCCGCGGTGTTTCATGGTAGTCAATGTCCCGGGATTGCAAATATTGGCAGAGCTGTCAGTAATCCGCTGAAGTGCGGGTTCGGAGCAGGAAATCCCGCGAGATGGGTGCAATTGCACACGAGTAGAGGCTGTTGGGGTACTCTCGATCGAAATCTTTCAGCACTTTGCTGATTACTGTAGCGTAGGTTTTGTGTACGTAAATGGGTGGCTGCATCTCAATTGAGGTGGCGCCTGCGTAGGTATGTGGACCGGGGGCAAGACTGGCGGTGGGAGTGGGTGAGGGCGTTTGTCCAAGGGTGAGGTTGGGGGGTGCTGGGACCGGTGCGGTGCCTGTAGAGCTTGCATCTCACACACTCTTATGTACAGAACCTCTACCGGTACACGCACTCCGCTTGAGCATTGGCCAGCGTTCACATGCCTTTAACTTTTGCGAGTGGTATAGTTTACTCAAGTACCGATATCTCCACGCCACAGTGCTGACTGATTCTATAAACACGTGCTCTTATTTGACGTGTGAATGCGGAACCCTAACTTCACTAACAACTGTCTAAGCGAACCCTTTTTATAAGGAAAATCACAACGGTTTGAAGTTCATGCAACAGTTATAGCACTGTTGGTGCCTGCCTTTTTTTTAAACCTATACACCTCTCTACGAACTATGCCATGTCCCTAACTTTGATTTCCTTTGCCCTTCTTTTATGGCGTAATGGGAAGTCTCCGCGCACCTTTACTGTTTGTCTGCTTAAGCCTGCAGTTTCAATGACAGGTCCCTTCCCTGCTTTATTGGCTTCCATGTATTGAAACACCATACGTATTATCTGTTGGGACTGTTTAGTCACCGTTCCTCGAGATAGCTTATTTCCTTTTCTTCTTTCTTCACACTTCTAGCGACACTAGAAGTAGAAGCACATTATTACTAGCACCACTAATGTTATCACTACGATGAATAGTAGACGGACTGTTGACACTATTACCAGTATTTCTAGCATCAAAACTAAGTACGTTCCAAGGCCACCACATATTTAATAATGAGCAATAAACACCACTTGCACCTCAGAAGTTCACAAGAAAACTACATGAATGAGAGAGAAACAGCGAAGACGTTGCAACGCTGTGTTTTACTCCACGTGGAGTTAACACAATCTATCATTTGTGATTTCTACGCATTCATTGGCTGAAGTGACACGCTCAGTGATGCAATATGAAATGTCGGCGACTTCCGAAAATAATCTGTGCGTTGTCTGAGAGGTTTCTATTAACAAATGTAAAGCGAGTGTTAACCATTTGAGCGGTACGATAATACTAAACAAGTGATAACGTGAGCCCCCGATGATGACATAATTCACGCAACCTCTACCCGCGGAGAGGGCGACAAAGCGACCCTTGCGGCCCGGGCAGCAACTTCCAGGGAGGGCCAGGGAAGAGGTTCCATAGCGCAAGCAACTGTGCCATTGTCCACGTTCGTTGGAACGTATCGTGCTACCAAACAAAACTGAAAGATGACAAGGAGGGAAATAAGAAATGAAGGGAAAGGAATCCCTGGAGAAGAGATTAATGCTCCCCAGCATTGGGGAAACCACGGAAAAACCCATGTCAGAATAACGTGGCCACAGGGATCGAACCCGTGACCTCCCGAATGCGGGCTACAGAAGTTACCGCCTGAGCCATCCCGCTCAGTTAGTATGATTGGTATTAGTACTCTTCGGTTTGAAGCCCTGCTTACTAGGCAACTTTTCTGTCACCTGAACGTCCTTCCTCTTGGAGTCGACGTACCACCTCGCATAGATGCATTACAAACCATGTCTCTGGAAGGGTATTTAGGAAACACTTCATTAATAGCTTGTACACATTACCCCCTATCTCCGTTCTAACACACACATGGGTAGTTAAATGCTGAATTTCGTGATTCTTATTGCATTTCAAATGTCTAATCACGTAATACATTGTATTTTCGTCAGATATGTGCCAGTGTCAGAGATACTGAACGACTGTTTACGTCCTGTAATGAAAATCGAGTAAGAAAATTAATTGAAGGACCATTCCGAAGGTTAATCACTATTATCCGATGTTTCGTTTCCTAAAATACGCATTGTGAGAATAGGACATTCCCTCGAACATCGGTTTGTAAGAGGAACTGGTGCGTGAAGCTGATACGCAAGATAAAACTCGAGTAAAGGGAAATAAAAATTAATGGTTTCTGGAAAAGCATACAGCTTAATGAGCGTTGCTACACGGTGGACAAAACTATCCGTGCTATGCTTTCCTATACAGCCATAGGGAAAAAAAGGAGAGGAAATTAATAGGACCCAACTAAAAACTCAGGACTCCTTTTTCCAAAAATAAACCACAAGTATGTAGCCAAGAGTTGACTTCGGACTGGCAGAGAAAGGAAACATCTTCTGGGCAAATTACAAGGTGTTACATTCCCAGCAAAGAGGAAGTCTGGGCATCCATTATTCACTGTTTCTTCTGCTGAAAATATTAATGGACTGCTTTACTTTCTTCGGGAATGAACTCACGCTTTACACTCAGGTTTAATCTCACCCGTTTTGTTTTCGGAGACCTTCTGTCCACGAGACAAGGATAGAGAATTCCATTATAGACTTTAAGTGCCACCGCGACGGATTCGATTACTACCGATAATGGAATGGCGAAATTGATGATTGTGAGCATCTCCTCTGGCAGACATATGGTGTGTTGTAAATTAATGCCTTCAGTCTCAAACCCAAGATAGACACAGCCAACATGGTCGATCGGTAAGATAATCTAATGGAACCCTACGTCTAGGGGCGGTTTTTCAGTGCAATGTTTAATTTGATTCTTGTTTTAGCTGCCCAAGAGTCTTTCCTTTATCTTTTCCGCATCTACTCGTATAGTGACAATAAGAAATGAACCTGTTTTCAAAGTTTATAGTAAACAAAGTTTATATCCAATTGGATCTCTATCTAAAAAAATTATGTTGCAAACAAGTATAATGCATAAATTATTGAACGAAATAGTTTAACTGTAGTAAAAAATGGAAATATGACCGTGCACACAATATTTGCGGACGTTCAAATACTATTGACCGAAAGGTCTTAATGATATGATACTTATGACAAACTGGATAAAGTCTACAGGAAGGAGAGGTTGAAATTCGTGTGCAGACAAATATGATTAATGAAAACAAATAGTATGTTATTTATAACAGACATTACTATTAGTGAGTAGACGAATTTATGTGAATATTTGAGAATAAAATTTAATAGCTGTGGTAGAGGTAGAGAAAATATACATATTGTGAGGTCAGGCTCGGCCTCGGCAGGGAACGAACGGGACCGGGCCGACGAGTGGGCAAAGACGTTTAAGGTCTGGCTGGCTTGCGCGACTGCTGTATATACGTGACTACACCAATAGAAGTGACAGAAACAAAAGGGGTTTCAGGAACATTCTTGAAACTTCTAGCCGAGTCATTTCTGATGCGTGTGTAGAAGTTCAAAAAGGTCCTTGGGACGTCATCGCTAATATATAAGGAGGTCTGAGAAGAACAGTGAGTTTCAGAGTTGAGTTACGGATATGTGTCAGTGAGTGAAACATAGCTCTGTGTGTGTGTGTGTGTGTGTGTGTGTGTGTGTGTGTGTGTGTGTGAGTGTGTGTGTCGTCGTCGTCGTGTTAGTATGTAGTGCCAAGGTTCACTAAGCATTGCATTGTGACGTCGTAATTAGGGTATAAGAGACAGAGGAAGTGAAGAAAGACACTAAAAGGACTGAGCAAGGTTATGAGAAGTGAGACGACATATATATTGACTAGAATTATAAGACCAAAATGTAATCTCAGACACATGGGTTTAAGTATACGTTTTGTATGATAAAACTTGTAAAGTTCAGTTGCCTCTTGAACATATTATGTCAACCTTGGTGCCTTTGTGTGTATGAGAAATCAACAGATGACAAACATTTTTTGTGATTTTAGCTGCTTTGAAAGCCGAAGGACACAGCTGGGGGAAACACTCTCTCGAGTAACGGGACAGGCAGAAGTTTGGCGTGGGTGAGAAACCTATAAATACTGGATATTCTGGTCTGTTCTTCGAGGCATTTATGTGATGGAACATAAACCAGGAAACGTCACTGCAGTGTATTTTGCTATCTAACCTCGCGCCTGATAAGACTTAAGTATCCGACTCATGCCTACCTAAATCCCAGTACCTAATAGCATGCTAATCAACGGAGCCGTCAGCAGCAGATCCTGTAATTGGGGTACCGGCTGCAATTACAGGCAGCGACATCCAGCATAGAGGCGGCTACTGCACCAGCTGAGCTACCGACGGGGAGAACCCGGCACAAAATTGGCGAACCCAACGTGTGACGTTACAGACGTAAAAACAGTGAGTTGTGATAGTTCAAAGGACTATAGGCTGTGTTAACGATGAGAAGAAAGCCATGTATTTGTAGTAAACTTTTAGGAGAAAATTAAGTGATAGAGAAGTAATGGATTGATTTTGTCATTTGTTTACAATATAAGTAGTTAAGTAAAATCCCTTACAACAAAGTTATTGGATCCTTTAGAATAATACAAAATTGCCAGGCTATGTTTCGGCCGTTATAAATCGTGATCTAATTCAGGGTTGACTTGGCGACGGGGATTACCTTTCAAACAATAGAGCGCGGAAACTTCTACAGTATACTCAGAGTTATATTGCTGCATATGTAGAAATGGCTTTTCTAGGCAACCAGGTCAATTCGGCTATCACTATAAAGTTTGTTAGACATTGCTATTAGTGTCGTTTATTTTTATATAAATACAGTTTTGTTCAGGGTAATTTCACCGCAGTGTTTTGCACTTTCACAGAAATTTAGACAACTGTAGTTTAAGCGAAAACGAATGGCTTTAATGAAATGGATTTCAATAGCTTTAGAAAATCATGTGAAGCATACTTATAGAGCGATACTAAGAGTGTGCCATTTTTCTAATATTAATGGAGGAAAAACTAAGACTTGACCCTGGCAATTAAACCCAGATATCATCATTATGGTTTGGAACTAAATCCTATCCACTTCAAGGACTTTCTGGATTTCAATATATTCTTGTGGTCCAAAATGAATAAATGCGGAAATATATTTGTCTGCTTTCGATACATATGTCGAAACCAGGATTTTAGTATTCATCATAATTGATGTCTAGTGCGAACTAGACTGCTAATTTATAATCTACCACTGCTCCCGATACAATGTATACAATTTATATTTTTCTATAGTTACGAAAAATGACATTAATAACCAGTAAAAACTCTGTTAGCTCCACTTTTCTTCGAATAAACGAGTTCCATATCTTAACTTCACTTAAAAACTGACCTAACTTTCTACCATCCTTCCTAAACATCCCCCTTGTTGCATAACAAAGTCGGTCTGGGTGGCTCAGTTGATTAGACGTTGACCTTCTGATCCCAAAATTGCGCGTTCAAATCTGATCCAGATCGATTTTTTTTTAAGTGTGCATAAAATGTTAACTCCATATCAGTAGATTTACTGGCATGTAAAAGAACTGCGGGACCATATTCCGGCACACTGGCGACGCTGATGTGATCCTGCTAATAGACAGGGTCGTTAAACAACAAAATACTTATTAATTATTGTCGACGATCAATATAGTATAGGCACACATAGAATGAAACTCGAGTATAAGATCCTTTTCAATTAAATTGTTTATTCATATGTTTATGTTATAACAGTACAAACATGACATGTGAAGGCAGAAAACAGATTACCTACAACATAGAGCTATAAAAAACCCAGAGCTACTCTCGCTCCACATTCCAGTCCGTAACAGCCCTTAAAGTAGTTCTATCCATCTTAGTCCTTTATGCTCCAGAAATTCTTTCGTTCATAAACCCGTTCCTCGACATTTAAATATTTTATGCCCCAGATCTTCCTTTCCACCCACAAATGGGACACTAATTCTAGATATCGAAGTAAAAAATTACCTTTTCTATTTTTTAAATATTAATTAGCTAACATTTGCAAGCTAAAACACTATGTTTTGGGGAAACTTAGCAATTTGTAATCATGAAATGGCATTTTTATTAAGTATGGACACTGATACGAGTACTTTGAACCAATGTGTATTTAGCTGCCATGTCAAGATTTCTTGTGCGTAGGCGCAAGAACACTTTAAAGGCAGAAATACGTTGTTGGGAAAAAAACTCGTGAAAGCAAAGGAAAGTATTTTATAGCCCAGCTGGCTAATTCATACACTCTAAAATGACAGATCTGTAAAAACTAGTGATTTCATTCTATAAGCTGAGATACAAAAGTATTTTCATGGCTAAAAACATTTGTTTCTTTCTGTTTTTGATAGCGTTTCTCTTAGGTTTTTTCAAGACCATGGACGAGCAATAAAGGATTATTGTACTGTTAGTATATAACATATTTAACTAAATTTATCGCCAGTAAATAATGTAAATAAGTGTACTAATCTTTTCAATGAAAGGTTTCCTTTTCTTCTTTTATTTCTATCGTGCGATGTGACAAAGTGCAACCATCTACAGGCATGTGTTGACCGTGATACGTGTTAGAAAAAGGGGACGGTAAAGGGACAGACGAACAAACGGACCCTCACAACCCAAGCAGAGCACCGTGAGTCCTGGGCGGGAGGGATAGAGGACGACCAGATCCGGGTGATCGCGGACGGATGGGGCCCCTAACATTTCCAGTTCGAATGCATCCCATGCCAAAGGAACCACGGTTCCTTCACCATCAGCGGTCCCTTGGAGGAAGGGGGGGGGCGGGAGCAGACGAGCAGTCCTTGAACAACGCCATCGCGCAGCCGCAACCCCCCAAACGCCTTCGCCTTGCCCTAGAGCCCTGGAACAAATGACATGAAGGAAATCATGGGCTCAGAAATAAGAGACAGGAAAGTCATGGTTGAAGAGGAACCACTACAACACTCAAGGAAACCACGAAAGAAAACCATGAGTCAGAATGGGAAGTTACCGGGGATCGAACACGGGACCTCCCGATTACAAGCAGCATATCTTTCCGCGGCGACACCTCCCTCTGTTACTCATTCGAAAAGCACAGTAGGAAATTGCAAGAAAACAAATCTTATGTGTCACATTCACATGACTCTCTATTCTTGCACTAACTATTCTTACAACTCTTATTCCTCATCATGTTAGTTGAGATAAACATTTGCAGAAATTATCTTATTGCTTATTTCCTTGTAGGTACAAGGGGAATATGGAAACACAGTAGGCTTTCAGTGATAGTCAATTATTTTAAATTTGGTCGTTATAGGAAGGCTTTGAAATTCCATTCTCTTTGCACGTCTAAGATATGAAAAGTGAATAACGACCTTGCATTAGAGAAAAGTATACGTATTGTAAAACTTACAGAAATAACATGGAATATTTTCGTAATGATTCATTCCACAAAAGAAAAAATAATTGGACATATATTATGTGTTTTAACGAATCTACATTTTTGTACAGTAAGATTTAGAGTCTCTCTTACGGTTTACCAATCATGCAAAAGTCATCAGGAGTAAACAGGACTGCACAAGCTATAGCCAGAAAATTAAAAATATAGGACATAAAAACATCTTAAACATATGGCATTTTAATCATAATTTTTAGTTACTTCTGAGAAAATCAAAATTTTCCGAATATGTTCATTGAAAAGGTACTGTAGGATGGAGGGATTTTCCTTAAGAGCTTCGTGTCGCATTCTTAAAAGTCAGTAAACTTAAATATCAACTGTGCTTTTTAACCGAATTTTCGTTTTTGAGTTATCTGTTCACAAGCAGACACACTCTCACTCTCTCTCTCACACACACACTCACTCTCTCTCTCTCTCTCTCTCTCTCTCTCTCTCTCTCTCTCTTATACACACATACATACACACACCTCTTTTTCTAATAATGTTTTTTTTTATTCAGGTGCCTCAAAACATATATTTCTGGTGCATTCTCGACATCGAAATTTTGCGTCGAATACAATACTTCCCTATTTTCCATACGTAGTAGAGAACGTAAAAATGCATTGTGTAAATATAACCCACCCAAGTTTTCCTCTTACTCATAGAAATATAACAAGACTGCATCAGCAGCGCGTGACGCTAGCAACAGTCCACAGAGGTGGGCCTTTGGCAGTCTAAAGTTCTGTCTATGCTATCACCACATGTCTGTTGATTTAGATATGATACATCTTGTCCCTCCGTACTGCCGTGTAAAATTAAACATTTACTCCGTTCGTCCATCAGTCCACTACACTCAGCCTTTACCTCCAAACGTATCCTGGAGAGCTGAATAATTTAATCGATACATTTCACTATCCGTAACTTAATTGAAACGTCCATGAGTCAATCACTCAACGCTCCTCCTATCTTCCATCTAAACTTCAGTACTTGACCGGCATTTATTCTCTTATGTGTGATTCTCAGGTGCTTCAGCTCCGTCTACGCTAGCACTAGCAATCCTTGTGGGATCTATAGATATTTCTATGCACACCAGTGAAAAAAAGTCATCCCCAGGTTCTAAGTGTCAACCGAAGAGCTTCGTGTATATTCGTAAAAGTTCTATTCACAGCGCACATGAAAGAACTGTTTAATGGTCTGTGACTGATAGCACAATGGGTAACTTCTGAGTACTGAAAGTAAATTACTAAACAACGTTACGGTGGCCGAGAGGTGAAGAAGACGTTACTTCCACTCATAGGTTCCTAGGTTCCACTGTCGCGTCGCTTGTCATTTTTTTATGTTTGTTAATTTTATGATTGGATATGTAGAACATATTGCACTAATATAATTTAATATAGCATTAATATAAATTTGCAGTAAAGGACTTATTATGCAGACAAAAACACAATTCTACTAACACTCGTGTTAAATAAATAAAACATATGTGAATAAACTATAATATCCTAAAACAAAAACACAAAAAATAAACATAACTAATATTGGCTGTATCAACCCTCAGCACATGTAACTGCCCTCTACCTTAGAAGCATACAAAATTAAATGTCTGCAGCACTGTGGACGAGAAGCTACAATGACCCAGGCTTCTTGAATTTGTGCCTTTGTACCGCTTCAGGGAAATTGGAGTGCAACTCCCTTTTCACTTCAGCCCACACATTCTCAACAAGGCTCATATTCGGTGAACAGGGAGGCCAATCTACCACTGTGATATCCTGTCTCTCTGAGAACCAATTTAAAGTGTTTCGAGATGTGTAGACGGGATGATTATCCTATACGAATTGAATAATTACATCAGTATATCTCATCCTAACAGAAGGAACCGAAATATTCTCATCTATTGGTGCATACTGCTCACTGTCCAATGAATTGTCAAGCTGCCAAAGCACACCTAGACCGTCCCTTGATATCCAGGCCCAACATGATACAGTTACGCGACCATGATAAAATTGTGAAGCCACGTGTTTTGCATCGTGTCAGGACCCCTTTGGACGATAGACAATCGCTTTTCCCTTACGTGTAGAAGAACATTTCACCTCGTCTGAGAATATCACGTTATTCCACGTGCGGCTAGTATTTTCCTCTGTGAACGCAAGGCAAAACAATCTGTGACGGTCTGTCAGATCCTTTTAGCTGCCGTTCGCACATAAAGTCCTGTGACATCTACACATATCAGAGCAGTTCGAGCTGATCCAGGGAAATCCGAATTAGCCTTCATTTCAGAAGCAGTTTGGAAAGGTTCCTCTCTGCTTCTGCAACTAAAGTTGCATCCGTTTCTGGAGTTGACACGAGTCTTCTTCCTGAATCAGGTCGACGGTGTTCAATCCCTCCCTGGATAATCTCACCCATCTCTGCGCTGTAGATGTGGGAGTCAAACACGACCTGCAGTTTCACGAGCAGAAATACCTCCCACTTTGATTAGCGCAACTAGTCACTTAGACTTTGTGTGGACGTTCTGCATTGTCAAACGTGGTATGATTCATGGAGAGAGAACTGTACTTGCGTGATACGTTTGCAGACCATTCTGCGAACCAAAGTATACTTAAAATAACTAGCCACTATGCGTTGATTCTACATTCTTAAGAGAAGGAAAAAAAATTGCTACATGCGAAAAGCGAACTCTGATCCTCACCACAGGAGCAGCCTACGTTTTGCCACAGCACTACAGTGAACACACATGAAAGATGGCAGGAGCTGTACAATCCAAACTGTGTCCTGCTTTGTGTCGTTAATTTTGGAGTTAGTATTGATAGTTTGTTAACTATTTTGTTACTTTTGTATTAGTATTCTTTGTCTTTTTGGCAGTCTGTAACTGTGACAGGAAGACGTAAAATAAAATAATAAGCTAAAGTTATGTATTTGGTTATGATTATTGATCACATGGATTAGTAATATTAAGACTTGGAACTTGTGACGACCTGTTGCTGCCGCCTATACAACTGTATCGCAGATGCTGTAAACAAGACACTGTGCCGAGTAGGACAGACGATTTTGGGTTGCAGACATCACTTTTTTTGTCCACGAGTGTACATTCAAAGTAGAATGTACAGTCGGCCATGTTGGACGGTTCCGCGGTAATGTATAAGACTCGCACTTTGGAGGTAGCGGATTCAAGTTCTATTGGGCCGGCCACTCTGAACTTAGGGTTTTCGCTGTTTTCTCTCGTTGGTAGGTGAATGTTGGAGTAGGTTTATATCGCAAAGTGCCCTACTTCCAGTTCCTGTCATTTGCTTTCCTTATCATGTTTCAGTACCGCAGGGTCAGCGAGGTGGTTGAAGTGCAAACTGCCTTCGCTGCACTTCGGTGTGTTGCGGACAACCATAAGGCCTCGCGGTGGGCGTGGATGGTCCCGCCGGTGTCAGGATGTAAACATCTAGACATCTAAACATCATCTGTCCCGCCTGTTCCGAGCCTGCCAACCATCTGCTTGTGTTATCTGTTATTCTCCTTTGTTGATTATTGTATGAAATTTTGTATTGAACTTGTTATAAGGATTTTGTTAATTGTTAATCATTGTTCAGTGTTTATTTTATATTTATCTTTGTTAATGTTGTACCTTATTGATTATGTTTTATTGTTAAGTTTATTGTTTATATATTGAAATTGTATAATTGTAACAGATTTGTAAACTCCAAATTGTAATGGAGAATAAGCCTGGCATATAAAATAGGCGCCAGGTTAAATAAACAGGTGTCCTGTGGTATGTAGCAGCACAAGCTAGGGGGCCACTTTCACTTTCTACCCCGGATCTGGTCACCCTTCACTTCATCCTCCCTCCCGGAGGTTTCCGGAGGAACAATACGGCTTCATGGGCGAATAAGTGGGAGAAATGGCGTAAGCGAGCTTTCTTTTGCTTCTTACCGAAGACAAGAGACAAGAGATAGTTCCCAGGTTGAACTATTCTGTGTAGTCTGTCATAATTGACTATAAACAACCGAATTCTTATAACATTTCACGTTTTAGCTACAGGGACTTTACTCTCCGGGGAATAAAACTCATTCACGTATATTATCTAACATTACGGATTAAAGATTGCAAAGTGCCGTGATAAAGTACATGCAAACATGCAGACATGATTTCTTCTTTTTCCCTTTCTACCTTTCCAATATTTCTTCATCATATCACTGTGACCTTTTCTTCTTTCATCTGTCCAAATTGTAGTTGTTTTCTTATTCTTCAACTGGAAAACCATGAAATTTTGTGTTAACTTTCTTAACTGTACTGTATCTCGTATTGTTTCTTCTGTAATTCCATTTCATTTAAGTATTTCCTTATTCCTTGCATCCATTGGTTACCATTCTTACTTTCGTATATATCCTGAGTCTGAACTCTCCTTTTTCAGTTTGAATTGGAACCAACATTTTCTTTAGAATCTTTATTTTCTTCTTTTCTAATGCTTCTGTTTCTGCTGTTTAAAGGAAAATATGCACTCTGTGGCATATAGACGTTCTGGTTTGATTACTATGTTTTAGTGTCCGTATTAATTTGAAATTCCTCAGATATTTCACCCATGAATTTTACTTTGGACTTGGTGTCTGTAAGAGTGTTTCTAATTATATTACCTTTTAATGAACTGTAAATTCTTCCAAGACGCGAAATACTGATGTTCAATCCACTGAGTAATATGCTTTCTTGAAGTCCAAGAATTTGATTACATATTTTTTTGCTTTTTGTTATTCTGTACCGAATTGTTGTTTTTAAATTTCAGATCTGCTCTGAACAAGATCTACCTTTTCGAAACTAAACTTGATATTCACTTAGTTCTTCGTCTACTATAGATTCTATTGAGTTCTGTATAACCTTAAGATAAAAGATTATACGTGACCGGCAGGAGTAAAGTTCCTCTGTAGTTATTGACATCTGCTTTGTCACCATTTTTGTGAATTGGATGTATCAGTGCATTTTTTCATTCACTATGAATTTTTTTCTATTCTCCAAATTTCGTATAGTATATTTTTCAATTTCTGTTTTGCTAGTTTACCAGATTCTTTCCCCAGATCTGCTACAATTAAATCCTCTCCCGGTGCTTTGTTGTTTTTCTGATTTCCAATAATTATAGCAATTATTCAACTGGTGGTTCTGAATTTTCGAGTTCTACCTCTTCTTTCTTAAATTCCAATCCTACATTAGGTTCTTGACAATTCAATAATTTTTTGGAAAATCTAGCTAGGTTTTTACAACTGTCCTTATTATTAAGGCCCATTTAACTTTGCGTTTATAAATCTCAATGTAGGAGGTAAATATTTTGTTAGTTTTTCTTTGAATGCTTTGTACAAATTTCTTATGCTGTGTATATTGAAATCTTGTTATAGTTTAATTCTTATATCATTGTTATATTAATATTTTTATTTTGTTATGGTTTTATTATTGTGATATTTTCATCATTATTATCGTCATCAAACGGTGCAGATATACTCACTTCATTCATAAAATAGGTATTCAAGATGATGCCCCTGTTGATTGAAACAATGTTCTAACCGTCTCAGTATATACATATAGACGTTTCTGAGAACTGCGAGTGTGATAGATACACATGCTTTAACGATTCATTGACGTAAGACCCCTTTATTGAGGGTATCTGTTTCAAACAATATTTTTGATGCGACTCTAAAAGAAAAATCTAATGGGGTTAGGTCAGGAGACCGTGGTGGCTAAGGTAGTGAACCACCTAGGCCCAGGATCTTTACAGGTTCATAAGAGTAAGGTTGTGCACCATCTTGTTGGAACCAGTGATTTAACACCAGCCGTACCGGAATCTCACCAAGAAAATGCTGAAGCTCACCTTGAATTGTAGAATTCCGGGTATCGTGGTCCTCTAAGTCTAACTGGGAGAAAGACAAGTCTGACCTCAGGAATATCGCATCAAAAGTTTTAAGTTCCAGTGGTTTTGTAGGTGAGCATTTCGTACCCAGTGAGGATTGTGAGGGACCCAGTAGTACTTGCTGTGTCTATTCATAGTGGCATCATTACTGAAATAACATTCATCGTTCCGGAGAAAACTTTCAGAGTCAGGAGTGTCGACAAGTTCAGTAAGGTTAACCCTAGTGCGTTAATCAACCCTGCGGATAAAATCATTGCCACAGACTTGTTGGGTGAAGTGAATTTTTTAGGGAACCTACACTCACTTCTACAAAATAATAACAATAACAACAATAATAATAATAACAACAACAATAATAATAATAATAATAATAATAATAATAATAATAATAATAATAATAATAATAATAATAATAATAATAATAATAATAATAATAATAATAATAATAATAATAATAATAATAATAATAATAATAATAATAATAATAATAATAATAATAATAATAATAATAATAATAATAATAATAATAATGTTAATAACGATAATAACTAATGATAGTAATAAAATACAATAATAACATTAAAAGAAACGAACGTGCCAATGAAACATTACGTGCCCTCGTGCTTGCATGTGTTTTGTTACCGCACTTTACAACCTGTAATCCGTAATGTTAGATAATATACGGGAGTGAGTTTATTCCCTAGAAAGTAAGATCCCTGTAAGTGAAGTGTAAAACATTATAAAGCATTTTCGGTTGTTAATAGTCTATTATCACGAACTATATGGGAACTACTTCACATCTCTCGTCTTCGGTAAAAGGCAGAAGGAAGCTCGCTCACGCCACTGCCGTGTCTATGACTGAATCTGCCCCGTTGCGTTCTGCAACGTTTTAGCTCACGAAGGAATACCTACATATCCCAATGCCGGTTGAGAGGGGCCAACTGGTAAGTATATACTCCAAAGATGTGAACACATTAGTCCCTCCTCTACTTACTGCATACTGTACTATTGGTATAGATACATAAGATGGAACCGGTTTTCCCTACCAGTCGCGAAAGAAGACGAAGTTGAGGAATGGCTTGAAACCTTGGAGCACAGTTTCACAGGTGCGGATTATAAAGGCATTGGATAAACAAAACTGGGGTGTTTAAATGCACAATTCCATTCAAGCTTTCTATAACAGTTACCTATGGTAGGTAGAGGAAAATCTAATAATTCCATTATCGATTTTTGGAGGGTATTTTTCCAAGGAATGCAAGTGTTGAATTTGTCACGACCGTTAGCAATGTATGTGCGTGAGAACGAGAGACGGTATGTGTGTGATGACTCAAAAACGAAAATTCGGATGATCACCAAACTTCATAGTTAAGCCCGACCTCTTAAAAGTAACCATTTTGATAAGAATTCCAAGCTTCTGACTTACGATACAAAAACCAAACAAGAAAACCAGTGGCGTAACTACCAGACTCCGGTATGTGACACAAAGAACTCTGTAAAATTATGACCCAACTTACATAGAATTGTCTCTCGAAGTTTTAATCATTTATCACTGTCCAAAAGAAATTGTGGATAATACTGAAAGGTTCAAAAGAGAATCAGCTTTTCTGTCAGAACTTACATCCGTAAATCAAATAAACCTCTCTTCAACATTTCCGTCGATATTACTTAAGGAACAGACAGAGTTGTTCTGCACTAAGGTGAAATTGCACGAAAGACAATCGACGTTTACAAAAGCTGTTTCAGAAAGGCATCATATATAGCTAGTTCGTTGTAATATTCAATATAATTGCCTCTATTTGAAGACCCTTCATTCTCATTGTGATCACGAAAAGCAAGTGCCTGTTTTCCTAGAAAATATACAGTCCCCACAAAGTCAGAAATAAAGCTCTGTTCCTTTTTACGTTCTCTACTACGTAAAGCAGAGGAAGTATTGTATTCCACCCAAAAATTTGATGCCGAGATTTCAGCGGAAATGTGTTTTGACGCCCCCTGAATCCAAAAAAAAGGCATGTTTAGAAAATGGTCCGCCTGTGTGCCTCTGTGTGTGTGTTTCTGTGTGTGTGTTTGTGTGTGTGTTTGTGTGTGTGTTTGTGTGTGTGTGTGTGTGTGTGTGTGTGTGTGTCAGACTGTAGACAGCACAACTCAAAAACGAAAAGTCGGTTAAAAATCAAAGTTGATACTTAAGTTTAATGTCCTTCAAGCACGCGACACAAAGATTTTGAAGAAAATTGCTCCACTCTAAACTACCCTTTACATGGAAAATTTTTCGAACATTTTGATTTTCTTGAAAATGGTTCTAACGATTTTGATTAAAATGCCATATGTTTGAGATATTTTATGACAAAACAAATTTATATCTTGAATTTTGTGGCTATAGCCCATAAAGTCCTATTTACTCTGGATGACATTTGCATAACTGGTAAACCGTAAGAGATAGACCAAATCTTACTATACCAAAAATGTAGATCATGCTAAAACACGCACGTGCACGAAAGCAAGCAATAAGATAATTTCTGCAAATGTTTATCCCAACTAACACGAAGAGGATAGAAAAAAATGTGATATGTTGCACTCAGATGACTTTCTCTACTCTTATACTAAGCATTCTTACAAACTCTTATTCCTATATCTTCGTATTAGTGGAGGTAAGCATTTGCAGAAATTGCCTTATTATTTTATCTCCTTGTGGGTGGAAGGAGAATATGGGAATACAGTAGGCTTTGAGCGATAGTCATTCTTTTAAAACTTTCAAATTCCGTTCTCTTTGCACGATTAACATACAGAATTTGAGTAGCGATGTTCCATTTACCAGAAGTACAGGTTCTTCAAAACTCACACAAATAACGAGGCATATCTCTGAAATAGTTCACTCTACAAAAAATTTATTAAGACATAAGTTATGTATTTTAGCAAGATCTACATTTTTTGTATACTAAGATTTGATCTATCTCTAACGGCTTACCAGTTATACAAAAGTGATCCAGGAAATTTAAGATATACATTTCATTTTCCATAAAAATATCTTAAACATAAGGCATTTTAATCGAAATCGTTGGAGCCATTTTCAACAAAATAAAAATTTTCCATTTAAAGGTTAGTTTAGAGTAAAGAAATTTTCTTCAAAATCTTCGTGTCACGTCCTTGAAAAACATCAAATTAAATACCAAATTTGCTCTTTTAACCGACTTTTCGTTTTTGAGTTATGCTGTCCGAAGTCTGAGATAGCACGCGCGCGCACACACACACACACACACACACACACACACACACACACACACACATACACACACAAACACACACACACACACAAACACTCACTCACTCACGGAGCTTTTTCTGCAAAATTTGTGATTCATTTCGTGATCTCTAGGATGTACAGTGCCTGTGTGCATACCTTCGATTTGATTTCAAATATACTGCCACCGAAATATTGCAGAGTGGTATGAATTCAAATCATAATATTTAGGAAAGCTTGATTTTTGACATTGCAAGGATTATTTACCACAAAAATATAATGAGCAAAAATAGAGTTGAGGAAAACTACATGGTGTGTGCATACCTCTCCCACATCCATTGATGCTACGCCCCTGATGAAGTGAAAAATTTCGAAGTAAAAAGTTACCAATAATTGCATTTTTCAAAATCCCACTTAAACTATGAAATCTTAAGAAAAGCAAAGATGTTAAAGGCTACCAATAAATTAAAAATAAATAAAGATTTGAAACCATTCCAAAAATGGTGGACGTGGACTTTGGAAAATAGCAAGAAAGGGGGTGATAATGAAAAAAAAATTTAAATTGTCTATAGAAGCCAGCATTTAGATTGCAATTTTCTAGTAAAAAATTTAAAACATCAATAAAGGAATTTGAAGCTAAAGAATGGATTCTTTCTTAAAGAAGGAAATGACTAAACTTGAAGAACATCAGAAATAAAACAAAATGAAAAAAGTTATGCAAAATAAGCTACATATTTAATCGTAAGATTATTGTTTCTAGAGGTTTAAAGGAAATGGTCACGTACACAATCAACAGCTGCAACAAAATTATCGGAGAGAGCGGCTATGATGGAAAGAAATTCAAGAACGTCGATGGCGACTTTCATTACTTGTTTTTAATGACGGAATAATTGTGTGATCTTCTCATTCTCTATTTTTAATAGATGCCAGACTTATATAAAAGCAATGGGTTATTTCGATCAGCATTTGCATCGAAAAGTAAGCGTAAAACCTTAATATTGTTTTACGTTGTTAACTTTATCTATGGAAGAAAAGGCGGGTAGGTCCGTCCTACTGCACGAACGGATTCGTAAGCAGTATCCTGGAAGCGGTGGCCTGCCAGGAGCGTCTTAACAGACAAATCTGTCATTTAGGAGTACGGCATCACATTAAAGGTTTATATAGTTGCCAATAATAGGGTTTCCATAAAAATACTGTCTTACCATAAACTGGTATTACGTCCGTTTGGATAATCGTGTTGAAATTAAATTGATGACATTCGAAAAAAAAAAAAAAGCTTAACTGTATTTTTATATATATATATAGCTCATAGACATTGAATATTGCCCCTAAGAGTGATGCTGCAGAAATCAAGGCGATAATTCCATTCACGCCACACTCGCTCCAACATACCCATGAAATGGACTGGATCACAGCAGTTATGCCAAGTTGCAATTCTTGCAAGTTTTTAGGTATTAGGGGTACATAGACACACTCAAAATCACGGCACCAATTCAAAACTGACGTGTGTAGAAGCTGGATGTTGAAACCTTCAACAAATAGCATACTGTACCTGCATCAGACTGCGTGCTATGATATTCTAAAACACACCAACTATGTTCTTGTGGGTTTGTCATAACTCCTTAAAACTTATTTATTACCAACACAATTTGAAAAGCAAACATTCGCATGTAAAATCCCTGCTAAATATCCAACAGTGAACCCATATCGACTATCACAAACGTGATTGCATTTAGTTTAGTTTCTATTTTGGTTCTCGCGATTCCTACGATCTTGTCCATTGTTGTCCATTGATGATATGCACAAAAATAAGAAATATTTTCTCTGGAATTTTACTAATTTCATTTAAATACAACTATCCACAACAACTAGGACAGTATTTTGTGGACACACTGTATAAATATAGCTTAAGTGGTAAACTGTCAATAATGCGTTTAAAATAATTCTTTACCTGTTTACCTACACTACCGCAACTCATCACCGCAACAGGATCGCCTCCTTTCAGTATTGTTATAAAAGGAGAAGTAGGGATGAGATAACATTTCCGCAACATTTTCGCCTTCCCTTCGTCTAATTTGTCTTCGATCCATTCATCCATCCCCTAATTCGCTAATGCTGCTACATTAGTCCGTTGATCTGCACATAAAGCCACTAATCGCTGCCTCCCTTCTGCTAGTCTAGTTTCCCCATGTGTGCCCCATCGAGCCTGCCATCCACATTTGTGTTCGGCGATCAGTCAATATTTCACAGAGCTTGTTTTTGACATGCTACTGTTACAGCTATCGACGTGCCGCCAGCGGCATTCTCTAAATACACTTTATTGTCTGCCTCGTATACCAGGAGTGTTACACTCCCACTCTTTGAAATGTCTACTTTACTGCCCTTTACGCCGAACACACATGGGGAAACGTCAAGCCAATTATGCGAAAGGCGTATCGAGCAGAGAAGTGTCCTCAAAATAATTCTCTTCTTACTGCAACATATTTACTTCACTAAAGCTTAGCAGCGAAAAATTCAGAAAATCTAAGCGAGGGGGGGGGGTGCCTCAGACGGTAACGCTTCGACTCACATTGGGGAGAACCTGTGTTCGATCCCCGGTGATCTAGATTTCCAACTGACGCTTTTTTGGAATTAAAATTAAGAGAATATTTACTTGGAGTGTTTTCAAACAACTCAAATAATATAAAACATAATTAATAACGGAGGTGGGCAATTTCCTCTAAAACTAAGCTCACCGTACTAGGCACTAAATACTACTGCCAAAATTTTACCTAAAAATTGTTTTACCCATTCAGATTCCAAAGTCTTACGCCAAATAAGCGAGTCTGGGTGATTCACGTTTGCACACTCCGACCTGCGACCCTGTGGGCTGTACTGGCGGTGCATGTCACCTGTAGTCACTCATACCAGGGAAGTCACACACGAGGTAACGGACAAAGAAGTGGCTTATCCTCTAACACCTAAATCCATCCCAAATAGGGACTCCCAGTAGGAGAACTAAGCCGAAACTCCGAGTTGGAGTGCTAGGTGAGTTTTAAGGGCTCTGGTGTGAGGCATCGTGCTGAGAGCTGAATGGCACTGGGATATAATACAGTGTCGCTAGCGATTCCCTCAGGGCACCGGGCGACATCCTGTTGTATTTAGCTTTGCACGTGTATCGGGGCTCTGCACGTATTGACCTAATTTTCCCAGCACTCGTGTGACTCTTATGAAAACCATTACAGAAAAGAAAACACATATAAACAAAAACAAGGAGGACAGACACTTGAAACACCCCTTGTCTCAAAAGATGTAACTCAGGGAGCTGGCAGTTCTAATATACCAGAGAACAAAGATGTGGGCCAGACGGCCTTAAGTATAAAACAGCTGCAGCTGGGCAGAAATCTCTCTCTGAAGCAGCCAGAAAGAAACTAAACAATTTGAAGAAAAGACTGCTCAATTGATACCGGGAGCTCTAAGCAACTACACAGGAGGCCATGGAGACTCGGGGGGCTGAGACCGATTTAGGTAACTTCTTTTTTTTACATTATCATGGAAAAGTTGTCAATAATTCAGATAAATCTTCACTATTGGTGACTGCTACTCTCTGTAGACAGCTGGCAATTGAAGATATTGATATAGCTCTCATTCAAGAACCTTGGATTTACAAGGATAAAATAAGAGATCTTAACAGCAAGAGAGGCAGTATAATAAGCCCTGTTGATCTGGATAATCCTAGGACCTGTATTTATATCAGTAACTGGGTCAAAGCAATTCCAATAATAAGATTTTGTTCCAGGGACATAACAACCGTAGAAACAATTATGAACTTGGATGGACAGAGAAGGTCAGTTTTACTGACCTCTGTCTATATCCCCTATGAGGAAGACGACCCACCATCTTGTATGGTGAGGGACCTCATGAATTACGTACAGATGTCCGGGAAGGAGCTTGACATTGGATGTGATGCCAATGCACACCTCACAATTTGGGGGATCACTGACATCAACAGAAGAGGGGAGCTCTTAATGGAATACTTGGTAAGCACAAACCTTAATATCCTAAAAAGGACAAAAGGGCAACGAACCAACCTCTGTCACTGCACAAAGCAAAGAGGTCATAGATCTTACACTAGGGACACCTTTTATTGAGAACCTATTTAAAAACTGGCATGTATCATCCGATATATCTTTAAGAGATAACATATACATTTGCGTTAAGTTAGGATCACAGGACTTTGAGCCAGTGATATACAGGGTATATCTAAGGAGATAAACACAGTGTTGGATTTGGAGTTAACTTTTGACCAGTTGCAACAGGCTATTCTCTTGTCCTACACTGTTAATTGTAGAGCTATGGTCGCTTCCACACCAAGGAATGTGCCTTGGTGATCTATAAGGTTAAGCGAACTAACATATAATTGCAGGAGACTGTTTAATTGGGCTAAACCGACTGCTAATTGGGATTCTTATAGAGTTTAATTCACCAGTTACATCAGAGAGATAAGGAAGGCTAAAAGAGTCATGGATGGAGTTATGTGGGAGCATCGAAGATGTTCCCAGTGGTGCTGGCCTCGTGAAGGCTCTAGCTAAAGCTATTGCCAACAAGCTTGGCACACTTAAGTTGCCTAATGGTGACTATACAATGACTAGAAAAGACACTCTAAAACACATGTTTGCAGTGCACATTTCAGGATCGAAGAAGATTAATGAATTGCATGATGCACAGGGGCAATCGAGGTTCATTCAGAAGATTGGCACCTGGCCAAGGCAATAATCAAATAAACTGGGATCAAATGGGCTATTGACACTTTGAACTATATAAATTGACTGGGCCGGATGGACTGATACCCGCTTTGTTACAACAAGGGATTGAAATTTTGGTGTCCCTGTTGTGCTATATTTTTAGAGCTAGTCTTGTACTTAGATATATTCCTACGGCCTGTAGGCAAGTAAGGCTAGCTTATGTTCCTAAGCCTGGGCATCCCAGCTACCAGGATGTTAAGGCTTATCGTCCCATTTGTCTTTCATTTTTTCTGCTGAAGACAATGGAGAAACTAGTTGAAGGGTATATAAGGGACTGTGTATTGGCAAATCGACCTTTATATTGATATCAGTGTGCCTATTAATCTGGGAAATCTGTAGAGACTGCTTTGCACTATGCTTTAACTAACAGAGAGAAGTCTTTACACCAGAAAGAAATCGCTTTAGGAGCATTTCTTGACATCGCGGGTGCTTTTGATACAACCTTGCCGCAGCTATTATCACATCTGCTGCTGAATATAATGTCTCAAGCACTATTGGCAGATGGATAATTTCAATGCTGGAAGAATCTCATTGGCATTCTTCTTCTTCTTCCACTTTTCCTGTTGCCGTTACGCGTCGGGTTCCTTCAGCAATTTTCTGTATGCGATTCTATCCTGCGCCAACCTGTGTATTCCTCTCATTGTTGTCCCATGTCCGACTGCCACTCTTTCCATATATTGTCTCCATTCTATCCTAGGTCTTCCCCTTCTTCTCTTCCCCTCTGCCTTCCTCATTGACATTATGTGACACTATTCAGGTTTCCACATCAAGGGGCTGTCCGCAGGGAGGCGTTTTATCGCCACCTCTGTGGAACCTTATAGGGGATGGCCATCTCACGATAGGATATGCTCACGACATAGTCATATTGGTAAAGGGGAAATTCCTCAGAACCGTTTCTGAAGTGCTACGAGTATCCCAAGGAAAAGTAGAGTGTAGGTGTAGCAGATGTGGTTTATCTGTTAATTCCAGAGGGAGTTAAAATTAGATATAGTATATATATAGGATGGAAGGTACTTCTTCGGCCACACGTTAACCAGGAATTCTACATGATGAGTGTAACAAATATGTCCAATATAATTTTTGTCAATAAAGAACCGTTTCACCGAAAAAAAATAATTCATTCTAGCGAATGGATATAAATGGCTTATTATTTCACTAACTGTCGCGCATACATTGTGTGAACAACGCTGTAATGCCTTTTTATCTTAATTCGAATGAATTTAGCCAGAATGTAATGTTAAACTGTAATGCAAAGTTTAATTTTTACGCGAAATATGGCAACGTCGTGGGCCAGTCCAAGCATACTTGTCACGTGTTCTCACAACAAATTTGGCTGCCTGCGGGGGTTTGGGGGAAGTATCACTTGTGCTGATCGCACTTCCTTTGTTTTATTGAAGCACCTCCTTTTGTTTCGCGACTCTTGTTTTTCCCGCTGGGATGCGCTAGAGGTTTCCCCCCCCCCCCCCCCCCCCTTTGTTTCCTCTCGGTCTCACCGCTGTAGGGACACTCAGTCGGTGTTCTCCTTTCTTGGCGTGAAGGGTAAGTGGTCCCGTTTGCTTGTTTTAACTAAGGCTCAGACCGTGTATTACAGATTGGCATTCTGACCGTTACTTGCCTGGGAGGTGCTTCTAACGCGGATGAATTAAATGTAACCTTGTAACAAATAATTCTTGTAACCCGTAGGATATCCACGCGAATCATCTAAGCACTTTCAGATAGGCCCGAAGACTGCCCAATTCCTCGCTTTGAGGGGGAGTTGAATGGGGTTATGTAAATTGGTTTTGTTTTCACCTGTATTTCTATTGTGTGTTTCGGCATCCATTTCAGTTTAAAGGTTTGCTATGCCGATTAATCATTCCTGTTAACAATTAATGTATAATTTATTGATCCATAAATGTTATAGTTCTTGAAATCTTTAATGGTCTCTTCTCTTCAATTCCTCCCCCCCCCTCTCATGATTGTACCCACGCCCCTATGGTGTACACTTCATGGTGTGACGGTTGGCGGAAGAAGGAAGGGTTAAGGTAAAACTTTCTGCAATACGAAAGAATTTAGCTTGCGACCATGATCCCATGCAGTACTTAGACATGGTGCTACTAATTTAAGGGGTAAATTCCTCTTAAGAATGAAAAATAAATGAAACAAAAATAAACAGATGAAGTAAAATAAAAAACGTAACATTGAGATCACGTAAATAAAGGCAGATGTTCCCATTCCCGTCATCTCTTATCTAGCGATGTAAGCCACTCTTTACCTCCAAATCTCTATAAATTTTTCCTATTAAAATGAACAAAAACAGCATAAAAATGTCTCCATACTAAGAACTTTAAGTAATAATAAAACCTAAATAAACACCAGATAATCGGCATAAACAACATACAATTTCAGTATTTCTTGTTGTAAAGTGCTTATAAATGCATTTAGAGAGACTTATGGAATTTATTTCAAAATGCTGACTGGTACTTGTGTTCTTTGTTAAATAGTACTTGCAAACGTAGCATTATATTATGGAGTACCTACATTAACTGTGCTTCAGTCCCGTATTAAATACGGATTTGGTTTGTCATATGTCTAGAGAAACTTCATATTATGCGTTCCTTTAAGGGTAGTATCATTGTGACGTTTGCTTCTAAAAAACTAAACCCCGACGCAACAGCCCATGAAGGGCCAAGGCCTACCGCCCAGCCGCTGCGTCCCCCACCTCTGCCCACTATAGGCGTCATTGGTGAGGTGCAGTACTGGAGGGTGGGACATGGTCAGCGCCCCGAGCCCTCCCGGCCAGTTATGCGGCCTTCTAGACCTGGGACCGCTACTTCTCCATCAAGTAGCTCCTCAATTGGTCCCCCCGGGGCCTAACGAGGCTGAGTACACCCTGTGCCAGACCTCCCAGAGGGGATAAAATCCCCATAACCCGGGTCCTCCGCGCTAGAGGCAAGCGCGCTACCAATTGCGCTATGGAAGCGGTCCATGTTTGCTTGTAGAGATCAATTTCATTTTGCTTGTCTGCTTATTTAGGCGCCTTCATGACCACTTCGCCGAAATTGCGACCGCTTCACTGTTACATAAACGCACTGGGCCAGTATTTCGTTGATGTTGTGCTTACATACGCCGGTCGTGTATTTTGTTTACAACTGAAGCAGTGTTGGCCGCCAGGCACGTGCCAGTCAGGTGTTTTGTTTACATCTGAGGCACTACTGACCTATACCTTGTCCAACTCTTAGATGACAGTATGGAATTAAATGGGATATATCTGTCTCTATCTAGCGCATACGAGTTGCCATTAGCCTCGTCCTTTTCTACCCTCGCACTATTGCTAGGTTCCTAATAGCATGGTATACATGGTATAAATATTCAGTTATAAAATTCAGGCTTGAACACATTATCCTACGCAGAATTTTTTTTTTTTTCTCTATCAGGTTATATCCTTTTTAGAGTCATTATACATTTATATAGGCCCATATTTCTTCAGAAAACGCCTTTTTCCATAGAAGTCCGATATGTGATGTTTCTATACTCATCACGCACTAACAAACTGCTAGAATACGTCTATATTTCTTTCTTAGCTAGAATGAACTATAGTGCTGCTACCTGCCTACTTTGAATTTTCTATGTTTATTCAGTTAAGTGTTATAATTGTTTAAATTAAATTTTTTTGGAAAATTGTATATCTGTGCACTGCAAAAGTTACGCAGTGTGAAACTTTTTGTTATTGAGTTTACATCGGGGGCCAAGCGAAAGCAAATGTTGAGGATGGTTGGAGAAAGTTTTTAAAATAAATCAAAAGGCCGTAACCTCTTTCTTTTATCCAGTAAGGCAAACAAAACGTATTCATCTATTCAGCGTATTCTCGCGCCAGACCTGTCACAGAAGATAGTATAAGGAGCAGCACTAATATTAGCTCGAAAGAAGTCGTGTGTGTATCTGTGTGGAATCTGTGAGCTGTTATTGTGTTATTTGTTTAATATTTTCGTAAATATTTGTAGTTATGGAGGGAAAAGCTACGAAGAGACGACATGTTGGTAAATTAAGAAGTAAGGAACGCCAAATAATTATGAATGTGTTAGATTATTTTTGAAGTAAAATGCGTGTAAGTAAGGCAGTAAAAGAAACAGCTAAGGCTATCGAGTGTTCAGAAGCAGTAGTGTATAGGATTAAAAAGGAAGTAATGAAAGGACCTCTAAGAACGCCATCGAAAAAGAAAGCAAAAAGGGCGGGAAAATAAAAAAGACGCTAGGTTAACGCAATATGATGGGATAGTGCAAAGTGAAGTGCGGCAAATTGTTCATTCTTTACTGTTTCCAAATATTCCACCCATGCTGAATATAATTTTGTCACGGGTCAACAGTGATGAGACTACCAAATTTCTCAACGACACTTAGCCGGTTCTTACATGATTTGGGGATCGAATATGAAAGAAGGGGTAACAAGTGCATATTAATAGAAAGAGACGATACCATCAGATGGCGACATAAATATCTAAAAGACGTAAAAGAGTTTAGGGACCAATTGTTTATACAGACGAGTCATTTGTAAATTTAGGCTATACAGTGGCAAAGCCGTTGAGGGATACCAAAGTTAAAAGTATCCATCAAGCAGCAATTGAAGGACTAAGTACATGACTCAGGCCACCTCGGGGTCGCGCGCGGAGAAAGATTCGCAACTAGTACATGTTGGAACACTGCGCTCCATTTAACGTGTACTGTCATCTAAGGGTGGAATGTGCTTTTGAAGCATGGGCTGCTCCGGTTCAATACAGGTCACTGGCGTGTGCGAACAGCACAGCGTTGCCATTTACACTACCGAAAAACTTAATTTTTTATAAAACTATTAAGCCTACGGAAATAAAACTTGGCATTTTATATTCTAGATGCTCTCGGGCTTTGAGCCAGGTGTAGTGATGAAGAGACAGTATGGTCCCTTCACTCTTGCTTTTCATTCTTCATCCTGAAGATGGGAGAGATGTACACTCCCGAAACGTCGATGACTCTTCATCACTACACCTGGCTCAAAGCCCGAGAGCATCTAGAATATGTTCGTCGCCAGGAAAGCTTCAAATCATATTTTGGCATTTTATGTTTCTTACAACTGCATGTATTAGCCATATTATTCTGGCTGAAGCAGCACACACACACACACACACACACACACACACACACACACACACACACACACACACACACACAGACACACACACACACACAAATCTTGTCTCTTTATAAATTAACATTGCTTTGTAGAAGGGGATTCTTTTCAATTTAATTAGAAAAGTAAACTCTTTGTTGAGAAAATAATTAATGAATGACAAGTCTGTTGCTGCAATTCCAATTAAATGAGACTTTTCTTTCTTATTCAAGCGCTATGCTATTATTCCTTACGCATGATTGAATTTGTCTGCGCGTTTCTTGTGAATGTTGATTATATTAACTGGAATAAATTTACAGAATTAAGCTAACTATTAGTATTTTAAGCTAGCTAATATTTCAATAAAACCACGACTTGTACGATAGCCGTTATGACCAACTTCCGCTACAGTTGTACCTTACGATAGACGCATGATAACGAAATCACTAGACATCAATGTGTATGATGAATGTATACCCCAGACCAGGGGTCTCTGTTATTTATGAAGTGATGAAGGCAATTTTGGCGTGATTTGAGCAGTACAATGCTCCTAGTGCCTTCTCTTTGAGTTCAACGAGCGGGAAAATTCGCGCGCTATTTTAAGAGCGCTTTTCACATGGTAAAGCTTTTCTTCTTTTTTTTTTTTATTATTTTTTTTTTCTTTTTTTATTTTAATGCATTTAAATATCAATAATGGAAGTTCTGTACATTCTTACTTTGTGCAAAATTAAAAAAAAAAACTGTGCCCTTAAAATTTGTGCTCAAGCGCGGGATTAAATCCTTTTGTGGGCTGCAGTTTGCAGGCCTCTCTGTCTTTGATCAAGGGAACGATATTATGGACTTAACATTGATATATTTTTCTGCACCAAAAGTAATTTAGCCTTAAAATGGTTAACTTATTAACATATGTGCACTACCCAGTGTTGATGGCAGAATTGGTACATAGCTGGTTCGTCTATGTATGTTTTTCCGCCTATATGCGCTCGCCATAACGCCCAGAAAAACAATATACGGTTAACCTCACTATCTAGCCTTAAGTTGAATGCAGCAAACGTTTTAGTAGAAGAGCCATGTTTTTTTCCATTGACGGTTGAAACCCCGTTGCGAATTCAATGCCTATTTGGTCTGTTTAACAAAACTATTTTTTTTAAAAGTGTTTTGTCCACTTCCACTCACATTAATATTAAAAAAATTATTTTATTCTTTAACGACGCTGTCAATTGCCAGGATCACATCAGCGTCGCCGGTGTGCCGGAATTTTGTCCCGCAGGAGTTCTTTAACGTGCCAGTAAATCTACTGACATGGAGCTGTCGTTTTTAAGCACATTTAAAAACCATCGGTCTGGGCCGGATTTAAACCCGCGACCTTGGGATCAGTAGGCCAGCGTCTAACCAACTGAGCCACCCAGACCGACTACTTCCACTCGCACTATCATATGTGAGAAGTTGTAATTGCTACGCCCCATGCATCTTGCATTTTTACCGTAGATATTCATAAAATGTATAGAATCTTGCAACTATTGATATGTATACTTATCGTTGAGGAGATGGAATATTGCCTTTATTTGTTAACATTTACTTAGGATTTAATCCATGCAGAATTTAAATATAACCCATTTAGTGCAAGGAGCCCTCTCACCTTCAGTGTTGACGGATTTGCTCAACACTAACAGGCGTCACTAATCGATCACTGGTTTCAGAGGCCAGAGGCGCCGATCTTGATACTGCTTTTGAGCAGCTGACGCTGGTTGATTTTAAATTTACCGCATTTATGTTCAATATAAATAACATTAGACACTTTAGTTGGCTGAAGAATGAGAAAAGTAGGTGTGCACGGGATTGATACCGGTGTCAGTAGTGATGACATAAATGTTATTGTAATTAATGGTTTCTTTTTTTCTCGCAAAAGAGCTGTGTGTAGGACATAATTGGAAAAGATAGAGTAAGACTGAAAAGTTGAATGCCATGATCGGGATTTGAATCCCGTATCTACCGGTTACGGACCGACTGCTCTAACCACTAAGCTATCATGGCCAACGTGCCGATATGACAAATATTCTCCAACTCACTCGCATTATTTCTCTCTCTCTCTCTCTCTCTCTCTCTCTCTCTCTCTCTCTCTGTGCGTGTGTGTGTGTGTGTGTCTGTGTGTGAACAGTATAAATCAAAAAGGAAAAGTCGGTCACTTGTCAAACCTGGCATTTAAGTTCCAGGTTAAATTTTACAAGATTTTTAAGAAATTAAGCTTCCCCGTCCCAAACTACCTTTTTCGTGGGAAAATTGTCGAAATGTTTATTTTAGCAAAAATGGTATAAATGATTGTGATTGAAATACTATATTTTTAAGATACTTGTATGACTAATAAAATGTGTATTTTGAATTTTCTGCGAACAGCCTGTGAAATGCTCTTCATTCTGAATGACTCTTATACAATGTGCAGTGGCGTATATTGTGGGCTATCAAAGCTATCATCGAAGCCCATGTATAAAGTTAACTAGAAATTAATAAGTGATATTAATAATAATTGCAGTGCTAGCCACTTTCCCTGGTGAAGAATTAGCGCGTAGGATGGAATATGCCTCGTTCTCTGCCAGTGAACAGAGGGGAGAGTAGGGCTTCGGAGGCTTGCTGCCGCAGCCTTCATTACGATGCTCGCAGAGAGGGGTGAGACGGAGGAGTGAAGGAATAAGCACGCCAAGGCTTCGGAATCCCATGTCGCTATACCCAAACGAGCGTCTCCAAAATGTACGAAATGTCAAGGCACGAAAAATCACCCGGGAAGTCCACCAATCATAATAAAGTAAATTGAAGAGGTACGCGCATTTAAATAAATTGGAAATGGGAGAATTCAGGGATTCCTCACCTAAGCTTCGTACAGTCTTCATGTAATTGCAGAACAGTCTTCTTGCCATCGTCATAGCATTTTCACAGTCTTCATACCGTCGTTATATCATGTACACGTAGTCTGAAGGTGTCGAGTCACCGAGTTAAATTAATGTAAAGTAATTATCATGGCATAGAAGTGCGTCACTTATTAGTGCAGGTCGTGAACAGTGGACTGAACCAGCCTAAATAGCGAACAAAAGAAAAGTGCGCGGAGGTATTGTTTCTTAAATAACCACATTGGACCGTGCCGTATAGGGCAAGCATAAACAGTGGGGGACGCTAATGCTCGAATCCTGATTAACTTGACTGTAACACAAACTCAATATTTCGGGAATGTTACTCCTGAGTAAAACTCCACAAATTGTGTTATCTACTTTTCCCACCACCTGAGATCGTCGCTCCTTTTACCAAAGGGCAGGTTTCATGCTATTCACGAGCAAATAGTGACGCTAGCCGAGGACAGACATCGAACCCAGGACTGAACGAGGAAGAGGTTAGCTGAAGCCACCGACGAGGAGGAGAGCATCGACCACCTTCAACGAGGTACGAACCCAGGTACTGCCTCAGGTAAAAGATTTCCAACAAATGTATTATGTGAACCGAGTTAACCATCTATTTCCTATTTAGATATACTGTCTTTGAAAACTGAACTGAAAGTGTTATATTCATTTCAACAATTTCCTAGTAAACCCGTTCAAATCATTGCAAATTATATGAAATAAAATGGACTTGATCTTGTGTAGGATGAAGTTTATAAACAATGTGAACTATATTAACATTTCCTTCCACTGTGCAATTGCAAAAAGGAGTTTTTCAGTCTTGAAACGAATTAAATTTTATTTACGGGCAACCGAAGACAAATTACGCTGAGCAACATGGCTCTTCTGTCGGTGGGAAAATACATACTTGTTTCATAGCGAAGACACCACAAGGAATTGTTTTCCGATAGTGCGACAACACAGTTTACCGTAAAGAAAGGTGGTTGAAATTCATGTATATATAAACAGCTATAGTAAAGGCACCCGCGCCACCAGTAATGGTCCCCCTCCACAACCTCAAAACACACAAGTATCCACCGGAGACCTGGGTGGTCTAAGAGAAATCTTAAACTTGTTCAGGGATCTCAACCTCCCAGCCCTTTTAGCAAAGGTTAGCAAAGGCCTTTTCTGATTGAGTTCAGAAGCTGCACAAACACTATGGAGAAAACAGAAACAATCATATGTCTTCTCTCAACCCTCCTACAGTAAATGGCCTATGCAAGGGGAGGTATAGCTTTAACCCAGGCGCTCCTCTGGAATGCATATGGCATCCACAGGAAGCAGCACGAACTTGAAAACTACCTAAGGCATAACAAAATTGACGTCGCATTCATATGCGAAACAAAATGAAAAGAAGAGTACGCTATTAAGCTCCAGGGTTTCCAAATTTTCCAGAACGACAGAATTAGTAAACGGGGGGAGGAACTGCTATTTTGCTCAGAAACTTAATTGCTCATGCTCCTGTCACGCTGACCGCACTGGCAGCGTTAGAGTGCACGGCTCTTAAACCACGTGTTAATAGCCAAACGGTGATGCTGGTAGCACTTTATCGGTCCCCTAACTCCCTAGACTTTACACAAGACCTAGAACAAATCCTCGCTTTAGAGGACCATGTTATAATTGCAGAAGATTTCAACGCCGGGAAAAGCGGCCGCAAATCTCCTGGTTGGACTTATAACAGAAAATGATGACATTGAGGTACATCTCCCTCCAGAATCCATCTTTTGGCACAGATCGGGGCACTTTGACCCTGCGAGTTTGGACCTTGTACTCACAAAAAACGCGGCACTCTCAAATAACTTCACTGTGTATCATAGCCTGGGCTCCAACCATCTTCCAGTGCATTTCGGCATATCGGGTGCCCTTACGGCATATCGGGTGCCCGGGGTCTCCGAAGAGGGCCGACACCGACTGGGATAGGTTTACACATGGAAATGCACAGGATGGCGCAACCCAGGGTGCCATAGCGAGGCACACATAGATGTCGCCATTGAAAATGTTACTGCCTCGCTACGCATGGCCAAAAGAAATACTACCACATACACCACAAGGCCACCCGGTTTCTGCACGTACCCCGAGGTAGAGCAACTCATTGCGCGGAGGCGACGCTTGAAAAAACTGTGGTGGTACACCCGTCAGCATGAATATACAGTGCTAGCAGAATGGCTACCCAACGTCATTCGACAACAAATTAAAATCAACAACATTCAACAGTGGGAAAACAAAATGCTGAGTATCGTCCATTCGGACTATTCTTTGTGAAAATTACTAAAAGTTTTCAAAGTTTCCACGAGCGTCAACTCCGCAACTGAAGCTCTGCACACTCACGGTGGCCTGCACTTCTCTGCAGAGGAGAGAGCCGAGGTCTTCGCTGACTGTCTCCAAGACAGATTCACGGAAAACCCAGTGATCAACCGTGAAATAGAACGGGATGTCCAGACATGGGTACAAACCTGGGTGGCGCAAAAGCAAGAGCAATAACTACCCATCACAACACCGCAGGAAGTTTACAAGCTCATTAGAAAATCGCCTAAAGGGAAAGCTGCCGGCCCAGATAAAGTGACTAATGAGGAACTTGAGTATCTCTCGAGAAAAGCTTTGGTGCAACTGACAAAGATATTTAACGCTTGCTTGCAGCACAGCTATTTCCCCTCTACTTGGAAGTGAGCCAAGATCATCAGGCTCCCAAAGCAAGGAAAAAGTACCAGACAGCCGCAAAATTACCACCCCATTAGTCTCTTGTCTACTATTGGTAATTTGCTCGAAAAGCTTATCCTTTCTCGAACACAAAACAAGTCTCGGAAACACATGAACTCTCAAATTCACAGTTTGGCTTTAGAAAAGGACATTTCACAGATTTGCAGCTTCTCGGACTAACTGATGACATAACAGAGCAATTTAACAATGGGGCTTCAACGTTGGCATTATTTTTGGACCTAGAAGATGCGTTTGACCGGTGCTGGCACAATGGCCTTATTTATAAATTGCACCACAGCTCCCGGCACTTCAAAATGATCTGTACCTGCTGCACTACTTCTTAGAAAATCCACACTTCTACGTCCAAGTGGACCACTCCTCCTCTCGGGAGAGAGTGATGCGGGCTGGAGTCCCACAAAGGGCAAGCATGTCACCGTTCCTGTACATACTGTTTACAAATGATTTCCCAGTGGAAGCCAGATGCAATGTCACCATGTATGCAGACGACACTGCATTATTCAACTACCACAAAAACCCTCGTTTCGGCCTTGCAGAAATGTAAAGATACACAAACAACTTCCTCTCAAGACTCCATGATTGGAAAATCAAAATTAATCCCAATAAATGCCAGCTACTACGTTTTTCAAAGTCGCATCACACTTTGGCAATGGACCTAACGGTCGGTGTCAAGTACTGCACTGTCGCCACCATGCCAAATACCTCGGCGTCACCATGGACCGCACGATGTGCTGGTCCACCCACATACAAAATACCGCCAACAAAGGCAGGCAGCGGTTAAAGTTTTGCACCCCCATTTTCCGTAGCAAACAGTTACAACTTAACTCTAAGCTGGTTTTATATAGCTTATTTATACTCTCGGTAGTCCTGTACGCATGCGTGGTCTGTGCAAATGCCTCCAAAACCGCCCTCAAACAAATTCAAACCCTTCAAAAACTTTCCCTTAGAAAAATCCTCTCTGTTCCACTCCTTACCACTAACCAAACTCTTCACCTCGAAACCCAGATCCCGTCCATCGCAGAGGCAATAGCAAGAAGAGCAACGGCAACATGGACGTGCATTAGGAACCACGGAAACTACGTGATCGCCAACATTGGCAAAGGCGAGCCGAAGCACCGCAAACATACTAGAATAAAAATGTTCTAGACGCGGCACGGCTCGCCGACTAATACGCGTCCATGCGACCTCGGTCTTAGGCCGCACACACGTTACGGCAGAGGCCCGCGCCTCGGAAAACACCCAGGAGCTGCACCCTACCCGTGCAGGAATAGTTGGAAAATGTAAATATTTTAAGTGAAGTATAAATAGTGCAGAACGCAAGCTGGGACGCATATTTCTGGTGTGCCCAATGAAGGTGTGTGTGGGAGGGGGGGGGGTGAACGCTTACGTGTATGTGTATATATAGATATATATACCAGGTGGACACCAGAGCCGGCCCCACCATAAGTAGATAATCCTTCGTGCCGTAAAAGAATTACAGAAGTTCACGGCGGAAGAGAGGCCAGAGGCGACGCCACTGGCCTCCCTTCCACCGTGAACCTCTGCAACTCTTTTAACGCAGGAAGGGTTATCTACTTACGGTGGGGCCGGCTCTAGTGGACCACCTGTTATGTATATAAAGAGAAGGAAAAAATAAACGATTGGAACAGACACCAAAAGACAAACAAAAACTATTCTCGGTGACCTAAAGATGGTCAGCGTCTACATAGGGCATCGCAGGCGGTGACACTTGAACGAAGATGGAGCACTGGTGAAATGGGATGGTGGAGGAAGCCGGAGAACCTGGAGGAAATCTGCTCCAGTGCCACTTTACCCATCACAAATCCCACATATGGTCGCCTGAGAGCGAACTCTGGCTACTTTGGTGAGAGCCGAATGGTGTAACACTCGGCCATGGCACACCTAGTGATGTCCCAAGTCACAAGCCCAGCATACGCCAGTGACAATGAGCAACCCTGAGATCGCAATCCTAAAACACGCACACACACATATACACACAGATAAACACACAAACACACACACGTTAAAGCACACAACTTATATGAAATGCAGACATTCTTTGTTATTTGTTTGAATTTTGATATACTTAATTTTTTGAAGCAGTGTGTGGCTATTAATTTATTCTCGTGGTCATGTAAATAGTATAGAATTTCAAAGTGAACACAACGAAGCGCTTTCTAAAAATCTCAGAATCGCTTTAGTCTTGTTTATCCTGTTTATACCTATAGGTACAGACAGTACAGAAAGAAATTAGCACTGCCTTCTTACGGACACATCATTTCTCACTGTTTGTAGAGTCCCTAAAGTTCCTTGCTTTCATTTTCTTGGCTGATACTGTCACCAAGCAGAAGCTTCGTGTTCTGTATCGAACCAATGTGTACTGGTGTTGTCAACTAACTACCAATAGGTATAGCCACCTCCCTCACCTGGAAGGGAGGGAAGGTAACGTGTCCCCTTTCAAACTGGTGGAGACCGATATCAGAAGACACGCCCTATAAATGTCCCCACAGACCATCAGAAATTGGATGTGCTCTGTTTACACAGAAATGGGTAAAGGTGTCATGGAGGTTTATCTCGACTAACAAAAAGTAGCTAGAAGAATAAGCTTTCTGAGAATAATTGTTGAAGAATGAGTAGAGAAAATCATTTGATATCAGATTTTCTTAAACTGCCTTGCACCCTGGGTTATTTAAGAAGAACAGTACTTTTCAGTGGTAAAGGAGCCGTTAAAAATCTATTAACTTATATGGGGACGCACGTGCGTACGCACACACAAACATACCTCTCTCTCTCTTTCTCTCTCTCTCTCTCTCTCTCTCTCTCTCTCTCTCTGTCTATCTTCATCTCTGTCTAACATTATTTTGGCCAATTTAACTTTTGTGCATCGATCGACTAAGGCAGTTTTAATTACCGGTCTTTAACTAGCTGAAAGACAAACCTTGATGAACTTGGATCGATCCGTTTTGTGAACCTGCCTCGTAAGGAAGTATTCTGGCTGAGAAAAGCAGCGTCTCTTATAGGAGGGACTGGTGTCGCACTCCCCTTCCATCAGAGATACTGATTCATCATGTCCTGTAGTGCGCGTGTTGGCAGCTTATCGGCGGCGAAACAGGGGCGTGGCTAAGGAAGAGGTTAAGGGATTAGAACCGCAGAGCTGCCACAGCGAAGGATTTGTTAATGCCATAAGACGAGGCTTGAAGGAAACGAAACGCAAGAGGATAAGCTCAGCCCTTAGTCAACACTGAGTGCTTTCATAGAACAATAAGGGTCATACATTAAATTGCCACACGAGCTGGTTATCTACACCTACAAGATCTTTCATAAGTAACTGGACATTCAAAAAATTGATCGATTTAAATTATTTTACATGTTATACATATTTATTAATAAAGATATGTCCCGGTGCCATAAGGAGTGCATTTTGATAAATTTAACTTTAAAGTAACATGCTGTAATATAAAATACAAAGGTAATCAATCAATGGTAATCAATGTCTAAAATTTTCCATGTGCCTACAGATATTTGCAACTTATGGTAATAATCATTTCCATTAACCGAGCCTTCTGGAGAAAGGAAGAGAGGAATGACCATTTTTGTGGAATTTACCTGAAATTGTAACAAAATCCCCTTATTGGCTGTGTACTGATCTCTAGGAAAGCCTTCCTTAAGTGCCTTATGCAATTCTACAATTGACCAAAAATCTGATGTGTTGCACTCACATGACTTTCTCTACTCTTGCACTAACCATTCTTACAAACTCTTATTCCTATATCTTCTTCGTGTTAGTTAAAATAAACATTTGTACAAATTATATTATTGCTTATTTCCTTGTAGGTGCAAGGGGAATATTGGAATACAGTAGGCTTTGTGCGATAGTCAAATCTTTTAAAGTTTTGAGATTCCGTTCTCTTTGTACACGTAACATATAAAAAAATGAACAACGATGACCCATTTCACGGAAGTTCCAAGTTTTCCGAAACTCACACACATAACAAGGTATATCTCCGAAATGGTTCACCCTACAAGAAAATTTATTGAGACATAAATTGTGTATTTTAGCAAGATCTGCATTTTTTGTACAGCATGATTTGGTCTATCTCTAACGGTTTACCAGTTATGCAATAGTGGTCCAGAGTAAATACAACTACAGGGGTTATAGCCAGAAAATTCAAGATATACATTTCATTTTTCATCAAAATATCTCAAACATATGACATATTAATCAAAATCCTTAGAGCCATTTTCAAGAAAATCAAAATTTTCGAAAAATTTTCCATGTGAAGGGTAGTTTAGCGTGGGGCTATTTTCTTCAAAATCTTCGAGTCGCATCCTTGAAAGACATTAAACTAAAATACTAACTTTGGTTTTTAACCGACTTTTCGTTTTTGAGTTATGCTGTCCACAGACTGACACACAGACACACACACGGACCTTTTTCTAAAAATGCCTTTTTTGGATTCAGGGGGCCTCAAAACATATATTTCCGGTGAAATCTCGACATCGAATTTTTGGGTGGAATACAATACTTCCCCTACTTACCAGTAGAGAAAGTAAAAATTATCTTGCCTTGTTACTGGCCGGTCATGTTCCCTTGTAGCAGAAGTTTTTCCTGGCACCAAATGCGGCAGTTCCATTTTTACACGCTTTATATGTATTAGCTTAACCTTTAAGTATGCCACAGGTGCTACAGTAGAGCTTATGAGTTTTATTCTTATACTTCAAATAACTCAATGACATAAATTGAAGTATGCCGACCGTTGATAAACACAGAAACGTTTAGCTTTTACGCAGCACACACTAAATTGTTGAGCTGCTCGTTCCAGGACCAACTGCCAAGTAAATTTAAAAGAAAACCGTTGGTCAAGACGCGTCAGACCACCGGAGTCAGAAGAGTGTACGTCTGCCACCGGTGTCAAACGAATTTCCATATCAAACAGTAATTGTCATCCAATACAGTATAAAAAAATGATTTTAACATTTTCAAAAAACGTTTGGGAGGGATTTCAAATTCAACAATTTTAAAAAGATTTCAAATTACAAATGCTGAAAAACGAATTTGAATAGAAAAATGTATGACCAAAAACTCTTATGTGCTACACTCACATGACTTTCTCTACTCTTGTGCTAACTATTCTTACAAACTCATTCCTATATCTTCGTGTTAGTTGAGATAAACATTTGTACAAATTATCTTCTTGCTTATTTCCTTGTAGGTGCAAGGGGAATATTAGAATACAGTAGACTTTGAGCGATAGTGTAATCGTTTAAAGCTTTGAGATCCCGTTCTCTTTGCACACTTAGCATAAAAAAATGAACGATGTTCCATTTCATGAACGTTTTAACTTTTCCGAAACTGACACACATAACAAAGAATATCTCCGAAATGATTGGCTCTACAAAAAAAAAAAAAAAAAAAAAAAAAAAAAAAAAAAAAAAGAAGTAAATACGACTACAGGGGCTATAGCCAGAAAATTGAAAATCAAAATTTTCGAAAAAGTTTCCATGTAAGGGTAGCTTATTGGGGTTATTTTCTTCAAAATCTTCGGGTCGCCTCCTTGAAAGATGTTAAACTTAAATACCAACTTTGGTTTTTAATCGACTTTTCGGTTTTTGATTCATGCTGACCATAGACTGAGAGACACACAGACAAGCGCGCGCACGGATGGACGGACCTTTTTCCAGAAATACTTTTTCTTTGGATTCAGGGGATTTCTAAACATATTTTCGGAGAAATCTCGACATCGAATTTTTGGGTGGAATACAATACTTACCCCACTTACCAGTAGAGAAAGTAAAAATTAAAAGTAAATTATAATTTAAATAAACTAAAAAGTATAGCAAACAAAACCAAAAAGTAGAAAAATAATTTTTAAGTACGACAAGTTTGTTCTATAGCGATATAAAGTCAACCAGTTCATTATATCTGAAAATTTTGAAATAAGTTTAAAATAAAAACTAATTTATATTAACAAAATAATACATTTTAAAATAAAGAAGCGTGGAGTGCGTGACACCAGATGTTATGAACGGTTCATTGGTAGCTATTTGTAAAAGTATCTATCTAAAAACACCACACGATTTTTTACAAAATAAATATATTATTTTGTTAATATAAATTAGTTTTTATTCTATACTTATTACAACATTTTGAAATGTCATGAACTAACTTAAAACTAGGTGTTTTAATGTGTCTATAACATATTGTCCCCCAAGGTACAACCTAAAAGAAGAGGAGTATATTAACCTCTAGGGAATAACTGTATTATCGGAGGTGATTACAACGCCAAATATTCTCTTTTGGGATCAAGAATAACCACTACCAAAGGTGAGTTGTATAGGGCGGCGATTAAAGCAAAGTGCCAATTCCATTCAAGTGTAAAACCTAGATATTAGCCGATAGATGAAAATAAAGTACCAGATTTAATTTATTTTTTTCATAACGAAGGGTATCTCTAAAAATTATGTGCACGTAAATGAGGATTACCATATTTTTTCGGATCATTCCCCTATTATATTAACAGTAAGTGACAATATAATAACAAGGGATAACCCTCCAAGAGTAACTAATAATAAAACAAACTGGGAATGGTTCAAAACTAAATTAGAGAGCGCTATTGAACTTAAAAAAACACCGCAAAAGCTGGAAGCAGAGATAGATCTCTTTGTTGCTAATATTCAACAAGCAGCATGGAACCATACTCTGGAAAAAAGTAGGAATAAAGTAAATGCTATCTCCTATCCAATGGAAGTGAGGCAGCTAATTATTGAAAAAAGAAAACTGCGTAAAAAGTGGCAGAGAACACGGGCACCAGTAGGTAAATCTGTAATTAGTTAAAGAATTTGATCAGTAGTATAAAAAACAAATTATTTACTATCTATATGTAAGGACTAACAGCAGACGAGGATACTGATTACTCTTTATCGAAGGCAACAAGGAGTATTAAAATACCTATAAATCAAATTTCACCAATAAAAAAGGACATGGAGCATGGGCAAGGAGTTTTGCGGATAAAGTAGATCTATTTTCCAACTATCTAGAAGAGATTTTTCAACCTTTATCTAGACAAACATCTGAACAGAACACAAAACCTGGTAAGAAAAGGAAAGGTAAAGAACTTAGGCGTATAATGCTCAAAGAATTAAAGCGTGAAATACACCAGAATATAAATGCAAAAAAGAACCAGGATATAATTTAATCTAGCAGGACACATTCCTGAAGAATTACCACAAAAAGCTCTTATCAAGCTATTACATATGATAAATACTACATTAAGATTTAAACATGTCCCAAGCCAATCGGAGGTAGCAGAAATGCTCATTAACCTTAAACCTGGGAAAAATCCTAATGAATAGGAATCATACAGACCGTTTTCACTCCTATGCCAATTATCTAAGTTATTTGGAAAGTTATTGTTAAAGCAATTAAAACCTATAATAGAGGAAAGTAAATTAATACCAGAACATCAGTTTGAGTTTAGAAATAAACATTCAACAATTGATCAAATACATGTCATAGAAAGAACGTTAGAGGAAAAGAAAATTTGTTCAGGAGTATTCCTAACTGTGGCCAAAGCTTTTGATAAAGTCTGGCACAAAGGTTTAATTTTTAAGCTCCAACAAGATAAACCTAATCACTTTTATCAAATATTACTATCCTATATTGAAGTGAGATATCTCCGAGTTAAATATGGAAATGAATACTCTAGATTAAAGAATATAGCTGCTGGAGTACCTCAAGGAAGCGTCTTGGGGTCTATATTATACCTTATATTTACTAGGGATATTCCATATCAGGATGATACAACTATGGCTACCTTCGCTGACCATACAGGAATAATGGTAGTAGGACATACAGTAGAGGAATCTATACAGAAATTATAGAAAGCTGTCAATAAAGTTAATGAGTGGACGAAGAAATGGCGTATAAAATTAAAAGAATCTAAATCCGTACATATCCACTTTACAAATAAGAAAACTAAGATACTTCCAATAAAAAAAATGATCAAATTATTCATCAAGCAAAACAGTGAAGTACCTAGGAATAACACTAGACTCAAAATTAAATTGGAGAAAGCACATAGAAAATAATAGAAAAGAGTTAAATATCAAATTAAGAGACTTTATTGCCTCATTGGGAGAAATTCCGAACTTGACATATACAATAAGCTATTGATATACAAGCAGGGTTAAAGCCAGTCTGGACCTATGGAATACAGCTTTCGGGCTGTTCTAAACTGACCAACATAAAATATATACAGACATTTCAATATAAAGTTTCAAGAACAATAGTGAATGCACCATTGTATGTGCGCAATGATCACATACATAGAGATCTCAAGATTGACACTGTTACAGAAGAGATAAAAAAGACCGCAACGAAACATTATTCAAGACTGTAGCACCATGAAAATAAAGAGATGTTGAAAGTGGTTATTAAGTATAAAGTTCGAAGATTGAGAAGAATAAAGCCACATGACTTAATGTATGACCGCAAGAATTAGTGTAAACTTTGGGGACCTTCAGTGGAAGACTCACCTGTACATTGTGAACTTACTTATGAAGGAAATACTAGATAAATTCTTGCTTAGTTGTAATTTGTTAGTAACAAAATGTAACGAACTGGTTGACTATATCACTATAGAATAAACTCGTCATACTCAAAAATTATTTTCTACCTTTTAGTTCGGTTTGTTACAAAAGCGGATCTTCTTTAGTTTTTAAACTATAAGTTATTTTACTTTCCCTGATAAATGGAAGGTCGACTCGTCAGACCAGAAAAGTCTTCTTCATAGTTCTGGATCCATTATTACCATTTCTGCTAGCACTTCAGAAAACATCTGTTGTTTCCTATAGTGGTTTTCATAAAGATCCTCAAGAATTTGTATCCGATATGCCCGGTTTTCCGTAGGGTTTTCGTTAAAATATGCTATACAGAAGTAGAAGGAATGTTCAATTCCTGAGCAGCTTTGGACATTTTTTCGGGCTGTTAATGGAAGCACCGTGGACATACCCTGTGTTTTCTGCACACTGCAGAAAGACGCCGACCTGATCTTCTCTTCTCCTTTAAGGATCCTGTTTCCTGAAACTTTTGACCAACTGAAAGGATGATCTTCCTGCGAGGCTCCGGGCAAGGTGTATTAATTTTCGTCAGAATAAACGCTGAATTTCAGTCACAGGTTTCCCGATGTCAAACCAGGCAACTGGTTTTCTTCGTTTCTTCGTGAAGTTAATCGAGTACGTGGTATCTTGTTTCTTCATTACACGGCTTTAAACAAAACAAAACAAAAACAAACCCCAACAAAATAAGGTTTTCAATAAAGTGGCGATTCTCTTCGCACAACTCTTTCTAATGGGCTTTGGTGAGCACATTAGGAACTGAATCGACTGTACGGCACCGGGAAATATATACAATATACCCAAAAATAATTAAAATTGGTCAATGTTTGAATATCTAGTGTGTTGATTGCACATCTTTTGTTCACCACACCGGTTCAACTGTTTTCTGAGGCAGCGTTTGCCCACTGGGGAGTGCTGTCGTTTTGCCGAGGTTACGTTAGGCTAGTGTGTATGTGTATGAGATAGTCGTCACTGTAACGTCGGGAGGTATGTAGCTTCTCTCTCTCTCTCTCTCTCTCTCTCTCTCTCTCTCTCTCTCTCTCTCTCTCTCTGTTCTTACTAGTAGAACCGTAAGTATGAGGGTCGATTTTCTGTGAGAATGAAGTAAGAAACCAAAGCAATCGGGCGTAATTCGGGCATCATCCTTATTCAAGTAATGACGTCTATGGGCAATTATTTTGTGGGTTTAAGTCGTCACTTACGCGGACAATCTGAGACTCAGATTTCAAATAGGTAAACCGGGTGTATAGCTTTAAAATGTGTTCAACTCAAATGCAGCAAAGTGTCAGGTTAGGGAAATTTGTTTGGGTAATTCAATTGGCAGATGAAATAGTCTAAAAACATACTTTGTTACACTACCTCATTTATATTCACTTTAATTGTCCACTTGTAATCATTATCACCCTTTAAAACATGGAGATATATGTTTTGTAATTTGATCAAGCGTAATCATTTGTAAGTTATAATTAATTAAAATTTGTTGACCCAAATATTCCATTTTGTTTCTATGAAAAGGGGGCCACTCCTTTGTCAGAAAAGGTCCTGCCGTTTTCCCCATCAGTGTGATCCTTTTCCTTCTCCCACGAAAGAATTTGACTGCATCCCGTGAAGGGCAGTGCAATTCTCTCTCCGTCCATTGAATTATTTTATTAACTTCACTCCTCACTGCCGTGTCATTAAGATTGTTCATAGTCTCTTTGGCGCTAAGGTAGGAAGTGAATGAATCTCAAGAAATATCATCCTTATGTTAATAGGTCTAAATCGGTGCTTAACTTCAACATGTCCAAAGTCTTGATAAAAGAATTCATCAGTTCCCTTGTCTGAAATAAGAGAGAGAATAAAAGCTTTGTCTGTTTGTAAATGTGTTTATGTTCCGAAAAGACTATGCAAAAGTGCTAAATTTAAATTTATGGAACAATAATAGGTCAAAAAGAAAACTTACCCAAAAGCTTTGTAATTGCAATAGTGTATCTCTTTTCGGTTCCCAAAGTTTCTATTTCTATTGGATTGTTATTGTTAAAGTTGTCATCAAGTAGTGATTACATACAAATCTCTTCATTTAAATACCATAAGTGCTGACAGAACTTCTTTAGAGCACTCGAAGAAACCCTTGCACTTATCTTTTCGTACAGCTTTGATTCTTTTAAAAAGCAACAACTCATTGCAACGTGCGCCGATTGCTGAGGAACTCAGAAACCACCATTTTGCTTATACTTTCACCAAAAACAAACAGATGTTCTTCAGTCCATTCAATTCACTAACAGTGAGGGACAGCTGAGAACGAAAGAGAAACATTTTCACTGTATAAATTCTTTTGGCCGTCCACCTTGCATGATGCAAAGCTCCAAGCTTTTTAGATTGGAGTCCAGAGTTGTCCCAGGAAGTACGATACACAATTCAGTGACTTCACGATAATCATTCTTCAGGTGCTTTTAGTAGTTTTCGGAAGAAAGTAATTGCATCAGAGTCACTCACTTCAGTTTTTTTCTTCAGACAAATGATTAATAATTTCCAAAAACAACGAACTTTTATCACCTTTCATTTTCCTTATCGCCTCTTTATAATTCTAATCCTCACCCTGTACTACTTTATCACCAACTTCCAGTTAACACCTCCAAGATAACCTCTACGGCCAGGCTCTTGTTGATGTCATATAAAGAGTTTATCCTCTTCTATCTTTATCACATTCAAAGCATTAGCATGGGTAACTTCCAACAAATTATTTAGAGTAGGAGAAAGCTTACGCTTTCGCTCTTTGTGAGTGTTCGTCTTCTTATGAGCACTTTCTTTTGCAGATTGCGCCACTCTGTAAGTTTTGTTTGTGGAGTGAGATAAAGTTCTTGTGCGAATCCTAGCCTTTTCCCAAAATATTACACACTCACGCATAACTAAATTAGCACTTTCACTGATTGTCATTTTCACTTTGCATATGCTATAAAACAAGATTGAGATAACCTTTTGATTATATGGTAATTTATATCCACCGGTCTGGTGCGTAACTTAGCATAAAAAATAAACGAGTCAATACTTCTTAAACCACACACCATGATGTAAATAAACATTTATAACATTACCTAATGGAAACTAAGGCTCAACTGAAGGTGGACAGTATGACAATAGCCGAGTACATGCATAAACAGGAATAAGCAAAATGATGCAACTTCTCTGCCGTTGGTGCCCGGGTTCCTTTTGTTCAATTTCAACAAAACAGGTACTAAAGTTCTTCTTAAAACAAAAGGGGGAAAACTAGATGTACGTGAAGAAATACGAAAATAAAAAATAAACACCACGCTAATATGTATATCTGTATGTGATGGCAAATCTCCGAATCCGTTTGACCGATCACCCCGAAATTCGGCACCTATGTGTATGTTTTCATGGAGAAGTCTTGTGCTATCCATTCTACTATGCAGTGTATTACATTCACGCGGTTTTCTCTACTGGGTTTTCTTTTACGTAACACATTCATCTATTCTCTAGTCACCCTTCAGCATACAATTAAAACAATTCCCTATATATTTGAAATATAAATGCAACGTTTTACATTCACACGGTTTTCCCTACCTGCCTTTTTCTACTCCTTTTTATACAAACAATTCATGCAATTTGCTATATGTTTGAAATAGAAGTACAACGTATTATATTCGTACTGTTTTCTGCACGCACTTTTCTTTTATAAAACACAATCACACTTCCTTCTTTGCTCCCTTTTCTACAAACAATTCAGTTTTCTATATGATTGAAATAAAAATGTAATGTATTACATTCACACGGCTTGCTCTACTCGTTTTTCTTCCTATATTTTAGAAGTGATTGTTTAACAGTGCATTGGTATAATGTCTTATCCAAATTTTTATTTTGTTTATTTTTTGTTCTTTGTGGTATCCTAGGAGCTTAAGTCTTTCCACAAACATAAAATTTCCTATGTGTTGCACTCAGATGACTTTCTCTACTCACTCTTGTACAAGGTGTTCCTACAAAGGCTTATCGTTCTGTCTGTTTGTGTTAATCGGGATAAGCTTTTGCAAAAATTGTTTTAATTGACTATTTCCTTGTAGCTACAGAGAGATTCGGAGAAAATTGCAGGCTTAAGTGATAGTTAAACATTTTAAGAGCCAGTCGCTGTGTTAATAGCTTTGAAATTCATTTCTCTATCACTATAGGCGCCATGAGTGGGGAGCAGAACTGAAGGGTGGGATGTGGTCAGTGCGCCGAGTCCTTCCGGCCGGTTATGCGGTGTTCGCGACCTGGAGTCACTACTTCTTTATTAAGTAGCTCCCCAATTATCCCCTCAGGAACTTAATGACGCTGAGTGCACACCATGAATCTTCTACAAAACCGCAGAATAATGGGAAGCATGACATAGTTCCATACATAAGCTAACAGTATTCTTAAAAATAGTAAAGAACAGAACGGGTAGAAAAATATAAATGAAATTTGAAACATATTTCCTTTGCTGACATATTGTATAAGAACAGTAGGAAGCTAAGTATATCGTGCTGAATGCATTCTGCATGTAAAATAATAACCCTCAGGATAACAGACAGCCATTACGTATCAGGTAATGTGATAGTGTTTAACACTAAAATTTCATTATTGGAATTTGTTATAAATTACAACAGTTATGTAACAATTCGATTTGCTTTTCTTTTATTTCACAGCTTTGAATATTATAAAGTTTAAATTAACTATAACTATAACAATATATTTTAACAGTTCTGTAATATTTTCTGAAAATCTTTGTTTAACAAGCTTTACAGTTTAATATTTATATAGACTTTGAAATATTAGCAAAGATGAAAACTATTTTCTTACATACAGGTGGCCCACTTCATCCGGCATCGCGTAAGAAGATAACCCTTCCTACGTTAAAACAGTGTTGGGGCGAAGAAATTAGTAGTAATAAAGCTAAGGTAATCAGGCGTTCCTGTGAACTCAGTCAACAATAACCTTATTAGCGTAAGTTTCAGGAGATTAGAACTCAGTATGTTCAGAACTCATAGAATTGCATGTTATAACGTCCAAGAGATCATGTGCATGATACAGGACAAGCTTATTATAATTTACAAATATGTACGTTTACAAGGCAGAATATTATTCAAAAGCACAGTTACAATTGACTACCTCTGTGGTCTGGTTGTTAGCATGCTAATTTCTAAATCTAAGACTCCCAGTTTTGGTTCCCGGGTGAAGAATGGGAATTTTTCTTTACCCATCCTCCCTAAAATGTGAAGGCATAAATGTGTGTGAATACATTTTTATAAAGAAAATTCCAATGTAAAAAACCCAAAGTTACAAAAATGTAAAACGAGTGAACACCGTTGCTGATGAGAAGTTGTTCCGAAGAAAAAGGCCTCCACTATCACCTTACACGTTAAAAGCAGGGAAAAAGCTATATACTCATATTTTACCGAGCGAGATAGCGAAACGGAAACGCGTGGGACTCGCATTCTGGAAGTACTAGATTCGATCTCCGGCAACCACCCGCTCTGTCCTGTAGGTTTTTCGTGGTTTCCCAGGATCAGTAGGCAAATGCTGGGGTGGTTACTCTTGTGCCAACACTTTCATGTACCTCGTCTTCTACACCCATCAGTTCCTTCATTGTCAGCTGATTCAGCGATTTAGGAACAGGGGACGGTGTTCTACAGGTTACGGTTGGGCGGAGCATTTGCGCTTTGCTGAGGTTTCTACTCTAGCGTCTGTCGGAACTGCATCAGTGGGGGCACCGCAGGCGTTAGGACCTTGTGGGTGGGATCGGGCAACATCGGATGTGTTCGAAATGGAATCGTTAGGGACACCATCCCTGCTTGCACCCTCGTCACGGGTTTCTCTTCATCGCTCCTTCCCAGGAGAAGCACAAAGGATCAGGAACCTACATCTGGTGTTCTACTTCGGTTACACGGGCACTCCATTTTTACTTTCTCTACTGGTAAGTAGGGGAAGTATTGTATTCCACCCAAAAATTCGATGTCGAGAATTCACCGGAAATATATGCTTTGAGGACACCTGAATCCAAAAAAAGCATTTTTAGAAAAAGGTCCGTGTGTGTGTCTGTCTCTGTGTCTGTGTCTGTCAGTCTGTGGACAGCATAACTCCAAAATGAAAAGCCAGTTAAAAGCCAAACATGGTATTTAAGTTTAATGTCTTTCAACGATGCGACACGAAGATTTAGAAGAAAATAGCCCCACCCTAAACTACCCTTTACATGGAAAATTTTTCGAAAATTTTGATTTTCTTGAAAATGGCTCTAACGATTTTGATTAAAGTGTCATATGTTTGAGATATTTTGATGAAAAATGAAATGTATATCTTGAATTTTCTGGCTATAGCCCCTGTAGTCGTATTTACTCTGGACGACTTTTGCATAACTGGTAAACCGTTAGAGGTACACGAAATTATACTGTACAAAAAATTTAGATCTTGCTAAAATACACAATTTATGTCTCAATAAATTTTCTTGTAGGGTGAACCATTTCGGAGATATACCTTGTTATGTGTGTGAGTTTCAGAAAACTTAGAACTTTAGCGAAATGCAACAACGTTGTTCATTTTTTTATATGTTAATCGTGCAAAGAGAACGGAATCTCAAAGGTCAAAAAGATCTGACTGTCGCACAAAGCCTTCTGTATTCTAATATTCCATTTGCACCTACAAGGACATAAGCAATAAGATAATTTGTACGAATGTTTATCTTAACTAACATGGAGATATAGGAATAAGAAGTTTGTTAAAATGGTTAGTACAAGAGTAGAGGGTGGCGCCGTGGCCGAGCGGTTAGCGCGCTCGCCTACCACCTAGGCGGCCCGGGTTCGATCCCAGGGACCCGCATGTGGTATTCGTGGTGGACGAAGCGGCGTCAGGGCGGGTTTTCTCCGGGTGCTCCGGTTTCCCCCGCCATCTCATTCCACCGGTGCTCCATCTTCATTTCACGCATCATCAGTATCACCACCTGCGGTGCCGCAATAGTAAAAGCGGGCGTTAAACACAACACACACACATACAATAGTAGAGAAAGTCATGTGAGTGCAACACATCAGATTTTTTTTGCACATTTTCTTACCTTTACCTTCTACAATAGATTTTTTCTCACGGGCAAAGACTAAGTTTAGTTACAAGCGCAATTTAAGTTCTTCAGATGAATATCACAATCATTTTATTTTATGTAAGTCTTCGTCGAATCTCTTTTGAACTTTTATGCTCATACTTAATCACTTTTGATATGCTAATAAAAAATCCTCCATGCAGCAAGGTTTAGCATATCCCTCCCAAAAGTTTATTTCCAAATTAGCAAGTCGACATAAAGATTCAGATATTAGTTCATTTTAATAAATGCACTACAAAGAATATCATTTTCTACATGTGCTATTGGATTTTTCAATTTTACCAATAAGAATTATGGAAAATATTTAATTATAAATAAACTGTTGAATATTTTAAAGTACTGTACTTAAATTAACTTACAGCTTCCCAAAAATTTTATTATAGATATTGTGACGCGGGGCGTGGAGCAAAAATAAGGACTGTCGGACATACCAGGCCGACGAGCAAGCAAAGTTGGCCAAGGTCAGATTGCCTGAGCGACTGTTTGTGTATACGTGACTAACAACAATCGAGCGACAGAAACAAAAAGAGTTTCTCAAGAACCTTCAGAAGGATCTGGCTACCTCAACGGAGTGTTTGAAGAAGTACGCGAAAGGACCGCGTGACGTTATCCCCTCTATATAAGGAGGCGAGGAAACAGCAGTTAGAGTTAGAGTTACAAACATGAGTCGGTCAGGTGTCAGTGGGTGAGAGACAGTTGCGTGTGTGTGTGTGTGTGTGTGTGTGTGTGTGTGTGTGTGTGTGTGTGTGTGTATGTGGTTAGTCGCGTCGACGTAAACAAGATCTAACGAGCGTCGAGGGATTGTATCGTCGGCGTTAGTGTATGAGACGCAGAGAAAGTGAAGAACAGAAGTGAAGAACGAATACAGCCACTTTTCCTCGGGGGGGGGGCCTTGATGGGGGGAGAGAACATTAATGATGTATACATTTACAAATAGTTATAAATTTTTGGGGCTGGGAGACTCTTTACTTCCCGGGGGGGGGGGGAAATACCCCTGGGCCACCGCTATATTCATCACTGGTGAAGAAAGACACTGAAAGGACTGAGTGAAGGTTACGAGAAGTAAATAGTTGTGAGTTGGGATATCATGAAAGTGTTAGACTGTGTTAATGACGAGAAGAAAACTGTATTTGTGCAAAAGTTTAGAAAGGAAATAAACTGAGAAAAACTTAACGGTACTGATTTTGTCATATTGTCACAACATGTAACAAGAAAGCTACCGTACAGAATACTTTGATTAATGAAAATTTGTAAAAGCCCATCTGAGTAAAATAAACTTCCAATTTAACGTTGTACTTTGGTGTGGAATTTGTGTTGAGTTTTGAAAATAGCTGATATGGAAACAACCAATAGAATGAAATAACTAATATGATAATATTTCACCGGTGCATTGCCTTAATAGTATCAGAAGGTGCATGGTAAGGGAGCAATTCATCAATCAAAGGAACAAGAGCGAAGCAGTTCTGAAAATTCAAGAAAACTTGATCAATAGCAAGTTATCGAATTCGACGCCTCCTATGGAATAGATTTTTGACAGTATAAAATCCCAATCCTGGTGCTACCAGAGGGACTCTTCTTGATTGGGCACTACAGCTTGGTGCGATCCTTGGCCTCCGCTACTAGAGGTCTCCCGACATTTCTCTTTTCTGCCACAAACTCCCATCCTCGAATTTCATAGCCATTAGATCCTCCTCCACACCATGCAACCATCAGATCTAGGACGTCCCTTTCTTCTTCTGAAATAGTCTTCCCTCCTACATTTTCCTTGGGAGTCTAATTATCATTCATTCTTGAAATATGGTCCAACCATCTTAGTATTTGGGACTTTCAGCTCCTGGTTATTACGAATTCTGCATGTGTTTTCGTCCTCCTTCAAAAGTCCAAAAATCTATCTTAGGTAGTCTTCTGTCAAAGGATCTAAGAGCATTAACATCAATAAGCGTAAGAGACCATGCCTCTGAGTCATATGTAAGAACAGACCAAATACGACTTCCGTAGACTTTCACTTTGGTGTTACGAGAAATTAATCTATTTCTGAGGAGGGATGAATTTGCATGATAGGCTCGATCTCAAGCCTGAATTCTTTCTCTAATTGTGTCATGCATCAGATTATCTAATTTAATCAGCGTACCAAGATACCTAAAACTAGAAACCCCTTAAATTATTTACCATTGACATTCAAGTTATCCGGAAATTTTTCATCTGGTGAAGGAGAGATCACCAAGTATTTTGTTTTATTTTCATTTAGTAAATCCAACTTCTTTTCTATACCCTTCCATCCGTGTGAATGTATCTTCCCGTTCATTTCCGCTTACAATCAGGATAGCTAGACTAGACTACCAGATGGCAGGCTGAGAACAGCCCGAGGTGTGTCATCCGTGTAACTGCCCTTTTAGGGCTTAACCACTGCATGACGGGATTAGGAAGTTATAGGATGGCTGGTGAAGAATGAAGATTGAGGATTGTTGGGAGGTAGCATTTTTATGCTCTTCGTCGGATGTTACTTTCAGCATGCAACTGCCGTTGGGCACTGCTGATGGGTGGTCCAAATATGGATATTTGGCGAAATGTTTTGGACTTCCAAACTACTCTTGGAAGGACTGTAAGGAGTTCAGCTTACGCTGTTGATGGGGTAGCTCCTGTGTTACCGGGGGTGCCCGCAAGCCATGCGGGGAACCCGGTGTCGCACAAGCGTGCGTTCTCTAGGGATATAGTCCCCAAGAGACCTAACCAGGGCGCTCCGATGTTGTGGAAACTGGTCGTAGAATTTAGTTGCCCGGCGCCTAATTTCGTCCTCCACGTACGGGAGGGACGAGGCTTCGTGCAGTAGTCTCGTGGGGAATCTGCGGTATACAGAATAGATTACACGAAGACCTCTATTCTGTATACGTTGCAGACGCAGGAGGTGGGTGTCTGCAGCCATGCCCCAGATTTCGCCCGCATACAGGAGGATAGGGATAATGAGAGCCCGAAAGAGACGTAGCTTTAAGGGGATTGGCATCCCCGACAGCAGCATAGGGTACAGTGAGGCAATTGCCCCACTGGTCCGCGCTGATAGGTCGTTGATGTGTCCCCGAAAAGTTAGGCCCTTGTCGAGCTTTACTCCCAGGTAGGTAAGGGAATCTACCCACTCAATCCTTCGGCGAAGGTATGTGAATCTGGGGAAGTTGGAGGGAAAGCGGCGTTTGGTGAAAAGTATGGCGCGGCTTTTCTCCGGGTTGATGGACAATCGCCAACGCCTACACCACTCTTGGATGAGGCGGAGGTGTCGCTGTATGGGGAGGAAGTTTCTGCGAGGGTGTTTATTTGTACAGTATAGCAGCACGTCGTCAGCATACTGGGCTATGTTAACGTGCTGCTCGGATGGAATGTCGGCCACATATACGCTGAACAGCGTAGGGGAGAATACAGAACCTTCAGGGACTCCGCCTCTGATTGGCCTTCGTGTGGATTTGGTTCCCGCAACTGCGACCACAAAGGATCTATGTTTTAGGAATGAGTGTAGCAGGTGTATTAGATGTGTGGGTAACTCCAGTTGGATGAGCTTGTGAAGGAGACCGGCATGCCAGGTCGTAGAGAAGGCCTTCTCAACATCTAGAGAAACCGCGGCGGTATAGGCTTTGTCCTGGAAACCCAGGGCAGCTGCCTCCACCACACGCAGCAACTGCTGAGCTGTTGAGTGGCCAGGCCGGAACCCAAACTGATGGGGAGGGATGGCTTAAATGTCCCCTAAGATGGGAGACAAGCGGACTAGAATAAGCCTCTCGAGTACTTTCGAGAGTACAGACAGGAGACTTATGGATCGGTAGTTGGCAGGATGAACCGGGTCTTTCCCTGGCTTCAATATGCAGATCACCCGGGCCTGTTTCCACTCGCGTGGAAAGTGACCAAGGGCGAGGCACATATTGAAGACCTTAGTAAGGAAGAGCACGGCCTTGAAAGGAAGGTGGCGGAGCATGGCAGGGGTTAACCCGTCAGGCCCCGCAGCCTTTTTGCGGTCGAGGCTTCGGAGTACGCCCTGGAGTTCGCTAGGTTTGATGATGGGAAGCCGATCCGCCTCCCCATGAGGACGCCGAAGGTATCGACGTACCTCCTGGCGGACACGGTCGGAGAAGTCTAGGTCCTGCGGATCGTCTCTAGGACGCATAGTCCTCTCCAGGTAGTCAGCAAACACATTTGCTTTGGCTTGGGGTTCATAGGCCAGGCCTCGGGTGCCTTGGATGGGTGAGGTGTGTGACCCTCCTCGGTTCCTGAGTCGCTTGGCAATCTTCCACACGTCGCCATCTTCCGGGTTCAGACGAGTCATCGTATCCTCCCACGCGCGCACTCGGTGCTCGCGTAGGCGGAGACGAACCTCATGGCGTAAACGCCTTAGAACCGCTAGATGATGGGGCGTGCGTTGCCTCTGGTAGCGCCTGCGAGCCGCCCAAGAGCGGCGGATGAGCAAAAGAAGCTCTAAAGGCAGGACATCAGGATGGAGAGGAGCTGGGGTGTGGATGGTGAGGTTGTGGACCGTTCGCTTCACGACAGAGGTGAAGGAAGAGACCGCAACCTCTAGGGTTGGGATGTCTGTGATGTTGGGGTTGGCGGGTATGGAGCCATTTAGGCAACTTCTGACGCAGTCCCAGTCTACGTTCCGATGTTGGATCGGGACCTCATGACTGGCAACCTGGGTGTTAATGATGGCCAACACGGGATTATGATCTGAATGAAGTTCGTTGACCGAGTGATAGATGATATGGAAAATGCTTGATGATTGCGAAGTCTATGACGGATGGCCGCCCTAGACCTCGCGGGTAATGGGTAGGTTGCCAGGGACCCTCTACTCTAAGTTGAGGGTCCGCGTCTACCATTCTGATGGTATCGTTGCCTCTAGCGTCTGCTCGGGGGCCGCTATGCCCGCGCTGATGCTTAGCATTTAAGTCCCCGGCAATAATGGCATGAGGATGTAGGGCAAGGATGGAGAGGTAGTCGTTTGGAACGAACTGCCTCTGGGGTGGGTGATAAGCAGACACCATCAGGACTTCAGTACCTCCGAGGTGGACACAAGTGGCCGTGGCCTCTAGGGTTTGAAGTGGAGGGAGCTGGATGGGTTTGTGGACCACACTGTTCTTCACGAAGATCGCTGTGCCGCCCCCACGGCGGCCGACGTGGTCCGATCTGAGACAGTGATAGCCCTGGAGTCGGGATGTGACGTTCTGATGGAGATGTGTCTCTGACACCAGAATGAGGTCTAGGGCATGCGCTCCAGCAAAATGGTGGAGCTCATTCTCCTGACCGGCCAGGCCACACGCGTTCCAAAACGCGAACCTAAACGAGGTACGAGACCTAGTCTGATCCGCCATTCTGGGTCGTGCGGATGACGGTGGTCAGGAAAGCGAACGCCTCCATGGCTATGGCCATTTTGCTGGTTTGGTTCGCTGGCAGAGAGGAGACTTACCAACAGTTCGGCGATCCTCTGGCCATGATTTTGCAACAATTGTTGCAACCACGCCAGTACGTCCTGGAACTGAGGTGTGGGAGGATCAGGATAGCGTCAACATATGCATATATTTAAATTAGCCTGTCACATATTCTGGCCCGGTTCATTCAGGACCCGACTGCGAAAGAAGAAGGAACTACCTGCGCAGCCCGAAACCAGTTCCTGCGAGCGGCAGAACAACTTCTACAGCGACCGGCAGGACTCCGCGGCAGAGTAGTAAGGCCACAGCCAACAGCTCATAGCTGGTATCTAGGCGGCCGACCGGGTTGGCCCTCTACTACTCACGCTTCTTAGCAGCCTATATCAGTTGTTTTACACTCTTACTACTTTCCTCTTTTCTCTATCTATACTAAGTTCAGTCTTAGGTTTGTCCGCGTCAAAACAAACCCATTTGACCAGTGCACCGTGGTACAACACGGTAGCAATGCGTGCAGGGAAGTAGTCTCATCCTAGTAATCTAAGTTCTAGTATGAATTTATCGTTAAATGATGTAATATTCTATACAAATACCTAAGAGCTTAATTAACGCTGATGAATACTGATAAACAGAACTACAAGTCCCAACATGTAACTCGTGTGAGTACCTGATATTAGAGTATTGTTTACAGCCAGCAGTTGCTATTTAGAATCATGGTGGACGGCCGCGGTGAATTTGCTCTTGCGTCTTCGTCGACTTATGTAAAGCATAAGGCGGGAAAACCATTGACTAGTAGTGAAAAACAATAGTGTTGAACGTGTATTATAAGTTGTGTGAGAAATATCCAACTGTTCCTATCAAAGAAGTAGTGAAATTAACTTCTGAGTTCACCGGTGTTTCGAGTACCAGTATAAACAGTGCTCGCAAAGAAAAATAATAATTATGACATGTGCATCGTTTATTTTGTTGTGACTATCAATCTTATCGTCTCTAGTTACATGTTAGTCACTCTTTAAATTGACAGAATAAGGGATCGTTTCCTTTCTGTTACGTACCGCATGCACTCAACACATGGTTGTGACAGCATTTCTGGCGCGAATGGCGGAAGGATACATTATAACTGTGCACTGGCCACCTGGGTTCAGTTTCGCGCTGATCAACCTTAGAATGAATAGATAGTAGGCTAAGCTCCCCATTCTTCTTAGGCTTATACACTTAACTCACAGCCCCCCCCTCCCTGATACTAATCCCCCCAACTTTTTCGGAAATGGCCATGACACGGACCCGACGCGGCACTATGACTGACGAGGCTAACAGCCGACCTCCCACCCCTGACTCTAGGCCCCCTATACAAGACCAGCCCCCCAGCCACCACCAACAAATTAGGCTAACCAGCAACAGAAGGCATATCCCCGAGATGACAGATACCCCAGCGACGTTGCTGGTCTCTAATCACTTGAGCCACCCCTCACGCCTCATCCCTGAGCCTGCCCCCCCCCTGCCTTGCCATTACCCGGCACCTCCACAGGCAATCAGCCCCTGACGCTCGAGACTGATGGCACTGGCGACGGCACGTCCTCCCACCCCCGGCTAGACCCACCTCTGCTTCCTCCCAGACCTTTGCTGAAGCCGCAGTCAGGGAATTTCAGACCCCATCTATGTCTTAAAAGAAGAGTCCCTCAGAATGTCCGGGGTGCTCGCGGAGTTCGATAGAACCTGCAACCCGGGGCAGTATTCGTGTCAGCGAGCTCCAGTCTCGCATGACACGATGGTGCGATTTACCCTGGAGGAGGACTATCGCAACTTCTGCGCGCTCCTGCGGGCTAAGGGGGTACTATTCAACCTTACCAGCGCCCATAAAGAAGACCGCTCCTACAGAATGGTGGGAAAGCCACTGTTTCTGGACGGGGCGGCTTCTGAACTCAAGGACGAACTACAGATTAAAGGGGTACGCACAATAAGAGTGCAGCAACTAAGGCGACTTGCCAGGGATAGGACACTCCTACCCATTTATTTGGTAGAGGTCCCCTCCACAGAAGACCAAGACAAGCTCAGGCATATCACTTCCCTACTCCACTTTAAGGTCACAATTGAAGATTTCCACCCTCCAACCACCATCATTCAATGCCTAAAGTGCCAGAGGCAAAGCCACTCTTACCAACGATGCCCCGCCCCCGAACCCGTGTGCTCCAAGTGCGTACGGGGGCACGAATCTCGCTCTTGCACAGTGCCCCTGGAGAGACGAAGCTGCGCCCTATGCAGACTACCAGGGCACGGGGCCCGATTCCGGGGTTGCCGTGAATACCAGCGCCAGCTGGCGAGACTGAGGGGACAAGTACCCCCACACCCTACCGGCACCAGGGAACGCGCACGAGCCCCCACTCAGAACAACATCGCCCCCCCCAGCAACGCCTCCTATGGCCCCAAGTCGCGACATGTCTAGCGCGAGACCAGCGGCTAGTATGTCGAGACCCTCCACTCCCACCCATGACCGCCAACAAGGCACACAAGCCCCCTACCAACCCCCAAAGCCGGCAATTCCACCTACCCTAACCCCGGCCTCACTACAAAGGAATCTTACCTTCCCGCGAATGACCTGGGTTCAAGCGCGGCACGAGGATATTCATATACTTATGCTCTTACTTACCCAACCACACCTCCCCACGAGGTGCTCTCCACATACTCGGGCTTCTTTGCCCTCTTCTCGGATCTGGATGCCTTCTCATTTGAATAAGCCCCCCCTCAAGTTACAAGTTATTTTTATTACAAAGTATTTGCCTGGTGCCGGTACATTGGGCCCGGCTTACAGGCTATAATTTACATATATATAGCCAACTGTTATATACACACAGTTGGCTTTGTTCATATTTAGATCTTTTTTGTGGTATGTACAAAACCCATACGGTGACCATCATTAGGTCTACTTTTGTCTTTTTTGAGTTCTATTCTGTCCTTGTTTTATATATACATATGTACATATTTACATTATTTACAGACACATACACGCACGCATTCACCCACGCACACACTCACACACACATACACACATTCATCTTCACTGGGCACACCAGAAATATGCGTCCCAGCTCGCACTCGGCACCATTTACGCCTTTGACACTATGTACATTGTTCGCGGTGGCAGCTCCTGAATGTTTTCCGAGGCGAGGGCCTCTGCCCGAACATGTATGTGGCCTTGGAACGAGGTTGCGTGGACGCGCATTAGTCGGCTAGCCGAGCCGCATCTAGAATATTTTTATTCTAATATGTTTGCGGTACTTCGGCTCGCCTTTGCCAATGTTGGCGATTACGTCATTTTCGTGATTTCTAATGCGCGTCCATGCCGCCATTGCTCTTTTGTCTATCGCCTCCGGGATGAACGGGATCCGGATTTCGAGGTGAAGATTTTGGTTAATGGTGAGGGGTGGAGCAGAGAGGATTTTTCTGAGGGAAAGGTTTTGGAGGGTTTGGAATTGTTTCAGAGCAGTTTTGGAGGCATTAGCCCAGGCCACACATGCATACAGGACCACCGAAAGAATAAATGATCTATATAGCATCAGTTTTGACTTTAGCCGCTGTCTGCCTTTATTGGCGCTATTTTTATATGGGTGGACCAGCACATTGTACGGTCCAAGGTGACACCTAAGTATTTAACCTGCTGACAGCAGTGCAATATTTGACCACCGACCGTTAGGTCCATTGCCAAAGTGTGATGCCGCTTAGAGAAGTGAATCAGTTGGCATTTGTCGGGATTAATCTTGATTTTCCAGTCATGTTGCCATGAGAGGAAGTTGTTCACATAACGTTGCATTTCTGAAAGGCCGAAACGTGGATTTCTATGGTGGTTGTATATTGCAGTGTCGTCAGCATACATAGCGACCTTGCATCTGGCGTCCACTGGGTAGTTGTTAGTGAATAATATGTACAGAAAGGGGGATATTATTGCCCCTTGTGGGACGCCAGCCCGCATCACTCGCTCTCGAGAGGAGGAGCGGCTCACTTGGACGTAAAACGGCCGTTTTTCTAGAAAATAGTGCAGCAAGAATAGATAATTTTGAAACGCCGGGAAATTGTGGTGCAGTTTGTAAATAAGGCCATTGTGCCAGCACCGGTCAAATGCGGCTTCTACGTCCAGAAATAGCGCCAACGTTGAAGCCCCATTGTTAAATTGCTCTGTTACGTCATCAGTTAGTCTGAGGAGTTGTAGTTCAGTGGAATGTCCTTTTCTAAAGCCAAACTTTGAATTTGAGAGTTCATGTGTTGCCGAGACTTGTTTTTGTGTTCGAGAAAGCATACATTTTTCAAGCAATTTACCAACAGTAGACAAAATACTAATGGGGAGGCAGTTTTGTGGTTGTCTGGTGCTTTTCCCTTGCTTTGGGAGCATGATAACCTTGGCTCGTTTCCAAGTAGAGGGGAAATAGCCTTGCTGCAAACAGGCGTTAAATATCTTTGTTAGTTGCACCAGAGCTTTTCTCGGGAGATGCTTAAGTTCCTCATTAGTCACTTTGTCTGGGCCGGCAGCTTTCCCATTAGGCAATTTCTTAATGAGCTTGAAAACTTCCTATGGGTAGTTGTTGCTCTTGCTTCTGCGCCACCCAGGTTTGTACCCATGTCTGGAGACCTCCCGTTCTATTTCACGGTTGGTCACTGGGTTTTCGGTGAATCTGTCTTGGAGACAGTCAGCGAAGACCTCGACTTTCTCCTCTTTGGAGAAGTGCAAGCCGCTTTGAGTGTGCAGCGCCTCAGTTGCGGAGTTGACGCTCGTGGAAACTTTGAAAGCCTTGAGTAATTTCCACAAAGAAGAGTATAAATGGGTGGTACTCAGCATTTTGTTTTCCCACTGTTCAGTTTTATTGATTTTAATTTGTTGCCGAGTGATGTTGCGTAGCCAAATTTGCTAGCATTTTGTATTCAGGCTGACGGGTGTACCACCACAGTTTTTTCAAGCGTCGTCTCCGCGCAATGAGTTGCTCTACCTCGGGGTACGTGCAAAAACTCGGTGGTATTGTGGTGTATGTGGTAGCATTTCTTTTGGCCGTGCGTAGCGAGGCAGTAATGTTTTCAATGGCGACATCTATGTCTGCCTCGCTATAGTATGACAGTCTGGGTTGCGCCGTCCCGTGCATTTTGATGATGAATTTATTCCAGTCGGTCTCAGCTCTCCTTCGAGGGTCAGAGACACCGGCCGTAAAAGCTCCCTGTATGTCGAAATGCACAGGAAGATGGTCGGAGTCCAGGCTGTGATACACAGTAAAGTTATTTAACAGTGTCGCATTTTTTGTGAGTACGATGTCCAAAATCTCAGGGTCAAAGTGCCCTGATCGATGCCAAAAGTTGGGTTCTGGGGGAAGATGTACCTCAATGTTGCCAGTATCAGTTATAAATTCAACCAGGAGATTTCCCGCCGCGTTTTCCCGGCGAGAAAACCACCAGGAGTGCCGGGCATTGAAATCTCCTGCAATTATAACATGCTCCTCTAAAGCGAGGATTTGTTCGAGGTCGCGTATGAAATCTGGGGAGTTGGGGGGCCGATAAAGTGCTACCAGCATCACATTTTTGCTAATAACACGTGTTTTGAGAGCCGTGCACTCTAACGCTGCCATTACAGGCAACGTAACAGAAGCATGAGCAATAGTATTCCTGAGTAACTCTTGCTTATAAACGATGATGACCATTGCAATGACACGGATAATGAATTGGAATGCACGTGACATTTACCACCAAAAAGGCGAACTTACGGACTTCCTACACGACTCACAACATTGCACTAATCACAGAGACTTACTTAAACCACAAATCCAGACTAAACATTGCCGGATACTTAACCTACAGAACTGGCCGAGCCAGACGTGGCGGAGGCACAGCTTTGATTATCAAGCGCACCATAGAACATAAACAAGCACTGCTGCCACCTCTAAGACGCATGGAGGCGACAGGCGCGTTCGTCAAAATTAATAACACTTGCACACTCATTGTTGCTGCTTATAATCCCCCGGGCGAATTACTCACAGATGACCTGGATGACCTGCTCCAATTAAGCTACCCCATTCTAATTGCCGGAGACCTGAACGCCAAGCACGTGCTCTGGAACTGCCGTACAGGGAACCCAGCGGGCTTCCAACTCCTGAGACACGAGAATAACTCTAACTATGTTATATATGCACCAAACGAACACACATTCATACCCACACAGCGTAACCACCAGCCTGACATCCTTGACATCACCTTAGTACGACAATTACACCTCCGGGTCACACTTAAGCTATGCTCTGTCTTCAGATCACCTACCTGTTCTAATCAACCTAGAAGGCCCTCCGGCACCATCCATAGAACCCCTCAGACGCAAGTACAATAAAGCAAACTGGGAAACCTTTAACCAGATTGTATCTGCTGAAATTCACAATACAGCAATCACGTCATGTAACGAGCTAGAGCAAGCCGTAGCGAACCTTGAAAATACTATACAGTATGCCATTATCACCTCGGGCCGACACACGCACGTAACCGCGGCCCTCAAATCATGCCTACCGACCTCAAAAATCTAACAAAAACCCGCAACAAAGCCCGCCGCAAATGGCAACGCACGAGACGCCCTCAACCCCTACAGCAGCTGCGTGAACTCAACTCACACATCCGAAAACGCACAGCTAACTTCCTTACCTCCCAATGGGAAAGGACAGTCGCCGACCTAGATACGGACCGCACGTCACTCTGGCGCATTGCGACATGTGAACACGCCAATCCACCTCCATTCCGCCCCTACACATCAATCAGCGTATAGCTACATCCGACACCGAAAAAGCTGAAGCACTAGCAGATGCGCTGGAATGCACGCTAACACCAAACCTTATGCCAAGCTAGCCACAATTTACTGCCGAGACCGAAACTCTAACTAATAACATACACACATCCACAACACACAACCAAGTCAGAAAAAGCTCACCATCTGAGGTTATGTGGATCATAAAGCATCTCCAAAAAATAAGTCGCCCGGACCTGACACCATATCCAACATAGCACTCAAAAACCTACCTCCCGACACCATTAACCGACTGGCAGAAATCTTCAACTATGCCCTCAGAAACAGCACTTTTTCGCAGCGCTGGAAGAAGGCCAAAGTCCTCCACTTCCCCAAGCAGGGCAAATACCACGCCAACCCAACCAACTACAGACCCATTAGCCTACTGAACTCACTCAGCAAGGTGCTAGAGAAAATAATACATAAAAGATTAAACGCACGTCTAGTAAAAAACGGCATCATCATTCAAGAGCAGTTTGGCTTTCGAGCCAAACACTCGACCACGCTCCAACTACTCCGAATCACTGAGCACATAATCCGCAGATTTAACATAAATAAAACCACGGGGGTCCTGTTCCTGGATATTGAGCGTGCCTTCGACGGGATATGACACCCAGGACTCCTACGCAAACTAACTTCTCTAAACGTACAAGACACCATGGTAAATCTCATAGCGAACTATCTACGCAACCGTCAGTTCGTCTCGTCAGTAAACAATGCACTCTCCTCTCCACGTACGATGCAAGCAGGGGTCCTCCAAGGCAGTTTACTGGAGCCCACATTCTTTAACATTTATATCAACGACATACCCAAAACCACAAACACATCACTGTACTTGTATGCCGATGACAGCTCAGTCTGGCAACCCTCGATTTGTACGCGACAGGCTACAAACTTCCCTCACCCACTTGGAAGACTGGCTCACCAAATGGCGAATCAGAGTCAACCAAGCCAAATGCCAAGGTAATACTCACTAAGCACCACACACATAGAAGCACTGCACGTAGACTCCCTCCCTTAACACTGTTCGGAGAAAACATTAACTGGACTAACCAGACCACCTACCTCGGGCTCACAATGGACCAAGGCCTCACTTGGCACACACACATCCAAAATTGCCGTCGCAAGGCGGAAGTACAAGTAAGGAGACTCTACCCCTCCTTTGTACAGGACCACATATCTCCCCGAAACTCGGACTTACGATATACAAAACCCTAATCCGACCGATACTCACGTACGCAGCCCCCACCCACATTAAACGCTTAAACACCTTTCAGAACCGGATCCTAAGGATAATTACCGGCTTACCCAGGCAGGCGCCGGCCTACAAACTGCACGAAGAATTGCATATGCACACAATCGAAGAATTTATCAAAAAGCTTGCCTCCGACCTCTATGCCAAAAATTCCCGCCACCACAACCCACTCATTGCCAACCTCGGCACATATCATCTCGAACTAACTAAACACAGAGCACCACTCCATCTTTTCGAACGTTCACTGGTTAACACATCTGCCATAGATGCCAGAGCCCACCTATTCAATATTCTGAATCTCAACTAATTACTTACAACTCTCTGCCAACAGATGAAAACCGTAAACGCTCGGACCACATTCACTTCGTAACGACTTCACTCAGGATCAGGTAGACAAGCTACTCCCGAACTCACAACAACAGATACATAACCGATTTCTAATCCTGTGCCCACCACTGCATTCCATTAAATGTAAATAGCCATTTTACTAGTATGTATGCACGCATGTTACTAATCCCCTTAAATTAGCATTGCCGTAACACTCTCGAGTACATAACGCCAATTCTCCTTACTAACAAGCTTTCCGCCCTGGGTGCTCCACAGACCTCGGTATGTGTTGACTCCCAGGATGCATATCACGCGCTCGCATGCACCGCATGCCAGCTAGGTACTAACTATTACTAACCGGGGTGCTATCGCGGAACCCGGCCTAACTGCATGTAACGCTTCACTAACAAGCACCCTGTCTTTCTCTGCCTTGTATGTTTAGTATACTAACCGCATGTGCATGGGGAGACGATGTAGCCTCTGAGGATGATCGTCACCAGGGCTGGAGAGTGTGGGGCCAACCTTTGAAAAAAATTGTGGCCCTTAGGATCGATTCTTTCCGGAGTGTCATGTAAAGCCAGGTTAAACAGAGTGGTGAAAATTCCACCTCCCTGTTTCACTCCAGTATTAGTTCAACGATTCGCATCAAGCACCGGTCACGAGTCTGAAATTTCCAGCTCTCTTTTAATAATTGACATCGTTTCGAAATAACATGGCACCGGAGAAACGGAAACTAGCGCGCAATATATTTCTGTGGCAACAAACGGAGCATGTTTTGATAGAGACAAGCAACATTGTTTACAGTTGCCCTAGCTCAACCTGCACAGCAAGAATAACAATTGCTGCTACGTCCAAACAGTTGACAACTCCTCTTTCTGCCGAAGGTAGAAGCAATAAAGGTTGCTTTGCAACCTGCAAAACCTATTCAGAACAAAGAAAAAGAACAAAACACTGGGACTGTGGTCTTCTCGGTTCTACGGCACATTGCACGTCCCAACGCATTTGGATGCATCGGGTTATTTATTTGTTATAGGTGCATCAATTTTAAAAGTGGAAATAATCGCTTTTAGCATGTTATTCTTAAGAATGGGATTGTATTTATAATCTCCGTGACATTGTTTCGCATCGAGCGGGATGGCTCAGGTAGTAACATCTGTGGCCTGCATTCGGGAGAGTGCAGGTTCAATCCCCGTGGCTGATCTTCCTAACCTTGGGTTTTTTCGTGGTTTCCCCGGGTGTCTCAGGTGAATGTGCGGAAGGATATTTAACCTACATCCCTCGTTTTGCTTGAATTCATTGATTTTCTCCCTATCCGGTCTTTCCAGGTTGTAAGAGTCAGTGAACTCGTCGGGTGACTGCGCTACGAAGGTGCTTGCGCTGGAAATACGCTGCCCGACTAAGGAGAGGCCCTGTGGTTGGCCGGCTGCCCTTCCAGGGGTACTGATTAATCAGTCGGAACTGGCTGACTGGTGGCGAGCCCTCTGTGGCAACCTGGAACACCGTGGAGCTGAAGAACTTGCCTGTAGTTGTTAGGGAGCCACCGTGGTTGTAGTTCCACGTTGTAGTGATGCGTTCTAGCCACCTGGAGGGTACTTTCATCGCATCCTTCCTCCCGGGGTCTGACGCACAATAAGCTCGTGCCGGAATCCCTACCGTGATAGACAGGCAGATGCTTCTTTGCTCAAAAAAACAAAGGTAATTGTAACGTTAAATTTAAGAGGAGTCCCTTTCGTGACAAAAGCGATATAAAGTTATCTTTATTTTTGTAAATATTACCTGAAATAAGAATCTTAATTCTATAAAACCGTTTAGACAAACATTTTAAATTGTTGACCAATGTTCTTAAAATTCTATATGTAACGCTTAAATTCCATAAGCGCGTAGCTTTGCCCAAAATCATACAGATTTTGGTACTCTGGCATATAATTATCCTAAACTTTATAAAAAATTCATACAAATCTTAAATATTTACACAAATGTCTCTTAAATCCTGAGGTATAAAATTTTGAGCTCGTGTTTCATCGTTTTGTATAGGAAATTATAAGATGTTTAGAAGATTGCATTCATTTTCCTCTAATTTTAAAGTTGCACGAATGCTCTTTAAAGTCTTAAACATTTTACATCCTTACTTGCAGCGTGTTTTCTGATAATCGTACATTATTTGTACGAAGGAAAAACGATACAGGAGTCGCAAATTTTAATATGCTCTATCCGATGACGCACCTAAATCCGAGAAAATATAAAAATACGTTATACATTGTAAAAATAAATAGGGGTAGACAAAAAGAAAAGGACATTGTACACATATTTTAATGACTCTACCTTAGCATGGCAGGGAAAAGGGATGCTATCTATAACCCCGTTCCCTGGTGGGTCGGCTCCCTCTTCCGGATCCACAAGCGGGATGTGCAAACCTGCAGGGGGCAGGGAATATACAGAAATAAATAAATAATGTATAAATAAACAAATAAAAACCTGCCATAATAAACCCTGGCACTTAATTACTTAAACCAGAGCTTGCACTCCAGATCCCTATTCGTCTATTTAACTTTTCAAAAATATTTACAACATAACTCCACAAGCTATAAAAACTTAAACACTACACAACAAGAATATGATATACAACAAAATAAAAGAAAATTTCATACAACATACACAATCTAAACATATACTAAATTATAATTTATCACCTCTAATTTCTATACAACCATTTCCTCTAATACACCAACCACAATACTAATATTTAAATGAATATGTATCTGTATATACGTATAACTCAATATTAACATATATCAAATTTAATTCTATTCAATCCACTACTCTTTTCATTAACAATAATATCAAGAAGAAGGAGCTTATATGGTATGAGCATATTAGGAGAATAGAAGATGAAGGACTTCCAAAGCTAATCAAGGATTGGGAACTGCAGGAAAGAAGGAAGAAGGGAAACCACCTATTGCGTGGATGCAAGGAATGAACGAGGTCAAGAGGGAGTGGGAAATAGAAGATATATGGATGAATAGACAGGAATGAAAAAATATATTAAATCAAATTTGTTAAAGACTGCGAATTTGGGTGCCGGAAAAACGTTTATTCATTGTAAAGCCGGTTTAATTTAAAAAATTATATTTAAAAATATTACTTTAATTAAAATATATCGTACAATTCATCAAATGAATAAAAAACTCTTTAATTTAAATTACCAAAATAATACCTATTCAAAAATTTGCCAAACTTTTTTCAATAATTTCATGAGGGGCAGGGGAGCGGATTGTATCAGATGCCGCCTGCAGCTTCAAACTGGAAATCGCAGGTATCTTGCCCTCTGCTCTGTCAGGACTGTTTATTCGTCCACTCTCTCCGAGGGCGCCACGTTAGGGGCAGAGACACAAGAATCTCGTATAGGTCGAGGTGCTAAGTCCCCCATAAGTTTTACGTTTTAGCGAGATTTTCCTCATTATTTTTTCCACTACTTACGGTAAGCAGAGGAAGTCTTGTATTTCATCCAAAAATTCGATATCCAAAGAGTACTGGAAGTACCCGCTTTGAGATTCCCTGAATCCAAAACAAAGGAAAAACAGCATTTTATAGAAAGGCCTGCGCGCGCGTGTGTGTGGAGTTAACCATGTTCCTTGGTATCGGTTTGAATTTGCGATACATACGTTTCTCATATAGAAAGTCATTATTCGTTCTTTTATGTCCTTTTCTCTTTTTTATGCCCAGAAAGAGGATGGAATGTCAAAGCCATCACATAGCTACCAGTTCTTAAATGATTTGATTGTCGGTTAATCTTACTGTATTCTCCCATTCCCATAGTGCTATTAAGGAAAGTTGTAATAAAACCATTTTTACAAATGTTTATCTCGACTAACATGAAGTATGTGCATATATAGTAGAATAAGCATTTTTAAGAATAGTTTATACAAGAGCGATTAAAGGAAGTCATGCGAGAGCACAGATAAGACTTTTATTTTTGTTTATTGTTTCTTCTACATTTAAATCATGTATCACGCTATTACGTGTTAATTTTGGTGCATATGATTTTCTTTCTAATTCGCTGAAACTGAGTGGCTAAACCATTCGCCTATCACCAGGGACCCGCATGTGCTAGATATTCGTGGTAGAGGAAGCGTGTTTTCTTCGGGTTCTCCGGTTTCCCCTACCACTCATTCCACCAACTGCTCCATCATCAGCTTTCTATTCATTCATTTGGTCTGCATTTTATATCTCCTCTTCCTTCCTCTCATACCTGGTGCTGGGTTGACCACCCGCTTCCAGACATCATTCTGTCCTGTCCATACGTTCGTCTGTTGTCCGACGTAGGTTCGTTTGCATCCGAACCTAGGCATGTGTAAGTCCTAAGGGGTGTTTGTTCTCCATACGCGGAGTGTAATCAGATAAAGAAGAACAAGCTGATGATGATGATGATAATGATGATGATCACAATAATAATAATAATAATAATAATAATAATAATAATAATAATAATAATAATAATAATAATAATAATAATAATAATAATAATAATAATAATAATAATAATAATAATAATAATAATAATAATAATAATAATAATAATAATAATAATAATAATAATAATAATAATAATAATAATAATAATAATAATAATAATAATAATAATAATAATAATAATAATAATAATAATAATAATAATAATAATAATAATAATAATAATAATAATAATAATAATAATTTTTCATATCTATGATAGAGTTGCATAGTGGCTTTCCTATGTCATTGAATTAAGATCTATTTTTATTCAGTAGTTGGTCCTTTAGTGTGTTGTACAGGATATTCGATCCAGTATTTATCCAACGAATGACATGAAGCTGTAGAGTTTTCTTCCACTAGGTGTTTCCTATTCTTTATAATTTGTTTAGTCAGATCAAATTTTACATGACCGAATTGAGTGCAAGATATTCATTTTTTTGTCATTATCTCAAACGTCGTATAATTTCATCAAATAATTATAGCCAATTTTGAAAAAACCAATAAAACTTCATATGCTTTAGATAGGGCAATTTCCTGAAACCTCCAACTATTCACCAATAGCTAATACCATTTTTGAGATAAGCTTTTCACATAAAGGTTCGCAGAGAAATATTCCGAAATGTATGTAATAGTTACCTTAGTTATTATGGATCTTTAAACTTGTACTTTCAGTTCATTATATAATAATTCCGAGGCGCAACAGCCCTTTACGGGCGAAGACCTACCGCCAGACTGCTGCGTCCCCACCTCTGGCCATCACAGGCGTGCAGTGGCCAGCGCCCTTGTACTTCCCGGCCGATTATGCGGTCTTTGCATCTAGGGATCGTTACTTTTTAATCAAGTACCTCCTTAATTGGCTCCACAGGGACCTAACGAGGCTGAGAGCAGGTCTTCCAGCGGGAGAAAATCCCCACGGCGGTACCGGGAATCAAACCCGCGTCTCCCCCTTGGTAAGCAATAGCATTACCGCCGTGCTAAGAAGATGGCCGTTATATGCATGTGTTAAATACAATAATGCATGCACGTTTGGCTCGGAGTAAAGAAAAGCACAATAAAACATGGGAACACCCTTTGCCACACAATATGGAAACCCGGCGAATACACACCATGTTAAATGAATTTCTCTGTTTGCTGCTCTTTGTTTTGGTTTCTTCAGCTCGCCGTCCCTAGAGCACGCATTGTAAACGGACCATGCATGTCGGGAAGTATGCGAAACGAGTTGATGAATTAGCAACATGGTATGCTGCATATTTTACGGAAACATAACAAAACAACTTTGATTACAGCGCTCTGTTAAGACAAATGTTAGCTTTGTCGTAAAGCAGTTACTGCTGGACTTTACTTAGTGTGCACGAGAGTTGCATAGTCGATGCACTGCTTCGTAAATGTGGTAGCCAGAGCGAGTAATTACAAGTGTTACGGTCCTGCATTCCGAGCAAATGTACTTGTGTTGTGAGGACAAACCAAAAAACTGGATCGCTTTCTTCCGTGTTGTAACCACGCAAACGAACACTCCCAGAGGGGAAGTTCTTGTGCTCAGATTCGTTTTTATAATCCTTATTTCCAAATATCAATATGTAGTAGGGTAGTTGAGGGAATCCTGGCGCAGATTTTTATGGGCAAGATGGCCGCCATGCGTGATCTAAGGATTACTAGGTTAGGTGGTAGGAGAAGTAGGACGTTGTATGTGTTTGAAGCAATCTCTAGGGATAACTTTTAAGGCCTATTGCAATTTATGTATGTTTATGAGCGTTCATGATAGTTGAGTATGTCGTTCACTATATCGATGTAAACCGCCTAACCAAGAGCTTTCTATACAGATTGAATATGATACCCCAACATGACACCTCGCCCCACATCTCAACGCTAACCTAACTTAACCTAGCTCCCACTCTTTTTACTCTGGTCTTTCATAATTTAACCTAGTCTAAGCCCCATACTTGTACTCGTCTAACCTAAGCTCACCTAAGCTAACCTAACCTAGCTCCCACTCTTTTTACTCTGGTCTTTCATAATTTAACCTAACCTAAGCCCCATACTTGTACTCGTCTAACCTAACCTAACATCTCATCTAATGATTTATTCTTCATCCCTATTGCTCAACCTAAACCCTACTCCTTTTACACGGTCTTTCAAATTTAACCTAATCTAACCCCCATACTTCTACTCATATAACCTAACCATCATCCTTATTGTTCAACCTAAATCCTACTCATTTTCTCTGGTCTTTCAAATTTAACCTAACCTAAGCCCTATACTTCTACTCGTCTAACCTAACCTAACACCTCACCTAATAATTTATTCTTCGTCCCTATTGCTCACCTAATCCCTACTCCTTTTACTCGGTCTTTCAAATTTAACTTAATCTAAGCCCCATACTTCTACTCGTCTAACCTAACCTAACGTTACATAACCTAAGTGAGCATAAACCTTCCTATTTATTAACATATTTTAACCTAACTTAACCTGTGTCATTCCTGGTTTGCTTCAGCGTTCTATTCTTCTATAACCTATTCTAACCTCCACACCGTACCGTTTCAGGCTTAGACATTTCGCATTCGTTTGCAGATGTTTTTCAGCAACTTTAGACAATTTGAAGCTATTAGACCCTAACGCGTGAACCCTAAGCATTTTCTAAACATTTCTCGGTATGTTAATGCTATTTGGGAGTTTGGTAGGTATTCTAGCCACTTGTGTAGTAATCTGGAGAGTTTTGCGAATTTTGAAGCTTTGTCACAATTTTTCGGTGTTTACACGTCTTTGGCATCTATTGATACTTTTGATGAGCATGTAGACCCCTTTTAACGATTTGCTATATTTTCACGTTCAAATGTCCCCTTTTGTAAAAAGTGTGATGTTCACGCCTAAAGCATTGCTTACGGTCTTTCTAAGACTACCCTAACTCAACCACAAACCTCTTTAAGAGATATTTCCTCATCCTATTTGACCTTATTCATGCTTCTTCTACACCCCTCTCTTTCTTAAACTAACATTAGAAGACGTTTCAACCTTGTTATTCAACTAGCTATTGTCAACGTCTTTGTACACTGTTCCAGTATGCTGTGCATCTTAACCTCATTTAGCCATTCTTTTGTATAGCTCTGTATGTTCTAATGGTAAAAGATCAAACACTGCTTACTCTCCGTCTAAGACTATCCTAACATAACCTAACTAAGCAACCACCTCCAACACCAGCACCACCATAACCTGCACGGCCACAAGCATCGCAGCACCCCCGCCTCCACCATTACCACCTCCGCCTTAGCCTACACCACCACAACAACCACCACCGCCACCACCTCCATCATGACCAGCGCCACCATAACGAGCACCACCTCCATCACAACCACCACCACCACCACCACCACCACCACCCTAACCAAACCCAACAAAAAAAAACATCATCACCAGCGGCGCCTTAACTTGCAAGACCACAAACATCTCCAGCACCACCACCTCCACCATCACCAGCGCCACAATAACCTACATCACCATCATCACCAGCGTAAGCATATCCTGCACCACCGTCATATTCTGCAGCTATTGTATATAGCATGTTCGACATTTTTTTCATATCTAAACTTACCTATTATTTACAGCTTTAGTCCGCTTTGATTTTTCCTCCTCCTTTATAGGGCTTTAAACTTCCACTACAAGATGTCCTAACCATTGATGTTGAAGTTCTTATTACAGCTATTTTGTCCTCTGTTACAGAATTTTATACAGTTGTATGACTCTTTTGCTTGGTTCTATATGTTCTGGCGGTAACATCTCGAACACGACATGCAGTTTTCTAAGGCTAACCCCACCTATTACGATCTAACCTGCTTTTTAAGAGTTCTTTACAGCTTTATTCATCATTGTTTTTTCTGATCCTTTATAGAGCTTAACCTATCACTAAACGATGTTCTATCCGCTGATGTTGAAGTACTTATAGCTCAGTATTTTAAGAGATATTCAGCAATATTTTTGATAGTATTTTAACACAATCTTCTGTTTATATAGCGTTAATGACGGTATACTTACTTTAAGGTAGCAGGGTATACGCCTCTCCTCTTTTATCTGGGCTGGAGACCAGCACTAGAGTTAAAGTCTAGTGGCAGAGTTAACGCCTCCCTTTATAGTTTCTATTTCTCTTCTTTCTTCGACAAGTATCATGGGAAGCACGGAGAAGCCAGGTGAGTAATTTTTTAAATTTTTCTTCTTTCTTTGTCAGATTTCATTGGAGGCGTGGAGGTGTCAGTTGATTAAACTTTCATTTTCTACAGGAAACGTAACGGAGAAAATAATTATCTTGAGATCTAAGTTGTATTCTTTTACGCACGACTTGCAACGCTGTAATGCCCATACGCATACGTAGATATTCCATCCTCTGCAATTACTCTCTTGTCATCGTGAGGCGACAGAGCTATTTTATTAGATTCAACTGTAGAAACATTATGACGTTGGGATAGGATTAAATTCATAGGGGTTCTTACGACTTTTAAAGTTTTAAGGCACTCCATATAGCTATTGAAGCTGATGTATTGCTTAATGGCGCTATGTTTTATGCCTTTGATCTTTTTTATCACAGAGCCATCAATATCGAGAGCATACATTTTAGGCCTTAGACCAACGAAACGGCGAATGATTTTACCACTTGCTTCATCTTTAAACTTTCCCAACACTTTCTTGTTTTGTGTAGAATAGCATATATGGTTAGCAGGGTAATCCGCTGTATCCAGATGTTCAAGCATGTGTAATTTATCCTGGTATATATCAGCTGTAGTCACTCGATGGATGAAGGAATCTGTATCTGTATACAACAGTTTAAGATTCTGAGCTCCATAATATGGAAGTAACACATCATATTGATATGAATACATTAGCGTCTTGGAAATGTCTAGTACGCTCATACCAATGTATATAGGCTTGTTGAACACTATTTTACGAGAAGCCATATGAACAGCTGCAAGATTAGGGACATATATAGTTCGACCGATAAATGTAGGCTTGGCTATCAGTTTTTCTAACGTTTTGCTGTTTGCCACAAGACGTATATCCATACGATTAGGAATATTTTCCATAGTTTTTCCAAACATCGCATTATTGAAAAGTTTGTACAAATCCTTTTCAAAATCGTTTCTTGCTTGCTGTCGTAGGCGGTTATTAAATTCCACATAAGGTTTTAACCAACAAGATTGACGGAATTGTAGTACTCGGTGAATCTTTGACAGTCGTAGACCATGACTAAGAGCCTGTTTCAAGGCCATGTAATGTACCACATACTTCTTTCGAGATCCAAGATGGGCAATTAGTTTCTTTGAAGACGATTCCCCCGGTTTCATACTCTCAGGCAGAAAGGGTAAATCATTATGAAGTTCATGCAGTTCTGCAGGATATTCTACATCAACCTCCAAGATATATCCAAAGGAATCATCCCCCTTCAACGAGCCGAGATGTATATCTTCAGGAGAAACCCACGTAAATCCACCATAAGGAAGGGCGTGACACATAGCCCAACCGTATTGGTTATTGGCGTCTTCGTACGTAATAAAATGAGAGGGTTTACTAGGATCATACTGCTCCATATAGATGTTGTTAGCCTCAGCATACCGGTGAGAAACCTGGCATAACCCTCCTCTTATACCAGATTCAACCATGAGTAGCTGATCGTAGTCAAGAAGCAATTCCAACTCGATTCCAGTATACAGCAGCATAGCATCCCATGTAAGTCCTGGAGAAGTAAAATAATGTGCAGGATCCACTTTATGAGTTTTCAGGGTTTGGTCTCTAAATGTCTCGAAGACATCCGCCAGGAGAAGAACATCTGAAATTAAGTACAAATCGCTGTACTCGCCAAGGTTTCGGACGTTAAAGTGCTTCCACACGTTCAGAGCATGATCATAGTCCTCACTGCTGATTTCTTCGCTGTTTAACCTGTTATAGAAGGCATCCCTAGGAGGCAGCTGAGTGTCGTTCAGAGCATCCCACGATGTTACGTAATCATAGGGAAATACCCCCTTACGAGTCATCAAGCCAATATTTTCTGCTCCAAAGTACTTCGCTGTTTCAGCATGCGTTTCGAGGTTCTTTGCAAGCTTCTCCAAGCTCGTACTGAGGAAGCGGAAAGTATCCACAAACCTGAGTTTAATATCCCCAACGTACTTGGAGAATGATATATAACTTTCCTCTGAATTTGGTATAACCTCTACTCTTTCGCTAGTACCCCCCAGTTCCTTAACAATGAAATGAGAGTCATACCCACTCAGGTTATGCATGAAGACAGGTATATAATTAGGTGTTTTGCAAGCCAGGTTACATTTATTGTGTAAAGATCCTCTATACACCCCGGATACATGATCGTGATCGCGAACCTTCCAATTACCTTCTGTAAATCCATGTTCACACAGATAGCATATTGTAGAAGCATCGAATGATTCTTGTTCTTCAGCTGTAAGATTAAGAGGTTTAGCAGATTTGTATAAGTCACTAATTTTATTTGCCAGATCCATCAGGCATTCCATAAACTTCTGTGCAGCGTCAGCCCCTCGGTAAACATACGGTTCAGTAGGAAGAGTTGTTTCTAGTTGTTCAACACTGGACGACGGTTTCACATAAACACAAAAGCTCATGGGAGAATGATTTTGAAGGTCGTCGTGGGTCTGGGGATCGATTCCCGTGCAATCAATACTTTTATTATTGGAATAATTCCCAAACTATTAGTGATAAAAACTTCGAATAAATTTCATTAAATTGGTATTGTTATGGACTTTCCTCTGTGGTATGCTCGAGATCCTGGGGTCTTGGGTTCCAATCCTGATTTGGTAAATTTGATTATTCGAGAACCGCTTAAGCTAGAAGACTGGAATAAACTTTATATGGTAAAACTCGTTAAGGACAATTATTTTCTAACATTCTAGAGTTGAGGTATCGTGGGTTCGATTCGTACATTGCGGGCAATTATTGAATTTTGACCTATATCGCGATTTGTTGCACTTGGAATAGTGATGTAAAGACAAATTAGGGTAACTTGACGCATAAAGTTATATATTAGAAAATTGTATCCCTACGACTCATAGTTCGATTACCGGGGGGGGGGGCAATTACTTCAAAGTCGATTTATTCGCGAATCAATAAAGATAGCGCTTTGAAATAAAAAGTTAAACGCTTCAGTTAAATACTCTGGTCCTGATTTATGGATAAATTGGTAATTTTTATACTGAGGGTCTAGTTCGAATCTCTAAGGGTCCATTTAAATACCTTGCAAACTATGGCTCTTAGAGGCTTGAAATAAGGCTTGAATTAGTGATATTTAAAAATCAAGTATCAAACGTTATTATTGAGAGAAGCGTTCCTTACCTTGATTCTAAAACCTTAAAATACGTATAACCTGGAAAAAGCCGTTTAGATATAAGTGACGCAGAATGCCGTTGTTTTCTTTAATATTTAAGCTAATAACGTCCAATTACGCGTATATTTCTTGACAGCACGAAGGAGGAGAACAGGACTAAGGTAAATGTGTGATATGAGAAGAAGAAGAAGAGGATGAAGAAGAAGAGGGTGAACGCTAGAAATGTTGAATTTAAATCATTAAATGAGTATAAAATCGTGAACATTACAAATTGTAGCATACAACGCTGAGTATTGTAATCTATATGATGTGTGTAGTACAATGATTGATGAGTACCTGGAAAAATATGATGCAAATAAGGTTAAACGGTGAAAAGCGCTGTCGGGTGTTTACGTTCCATATACTCACTCTGGTGGCTTGGAGGTTACTGTTGGCCTTCTCATAATGTTGCTACGTGGATCCGAGGGTGGGGAGACTTTCCTGTCTGAACTTGTTTTGAAGGAGTGTAGACAGAACGTCGCCGCTACTGTGTGACGTCATTTAGCTATGTTAGTTGACTGAATGATGAAAGATATGGAATTACCTCGTTTCTAAGGGTGTATTGTGCTAATAATTTCTTTTCCCTTTACTTTATTTCTTCTTTATTTCCTTGCCTTTCTTTTTATTGTTATATTAGAGGTTTTATATACATGTATTGAAGTTAACAAGTTAAGACGCTTTCAAATAGGTTTATATGTTTGTGGGAATGTATAGTTAAAACTAATGTCTTTGTCGTTGAATTATGCCTTCTGTATGGTGCCTGCGTGACGTCATTAGACTTGTGGAAATATGTTTGGTGGTAGCAGACATTCCGTCGATGCTTGAGTGTGACGTCATAGGACTCTAATGCTGAAATTTATGAAATATGGCAAAAAATTGGTTTTTTAAGCGTTTAAATAATGCTCAAGTGCTTCTATCACTGTCATTCGATATCGTTAAAAGTAATGTGTTTGTTACTTAAAGATACGTAGCCGTCGTTTCGCGTCTTAATTCGAAGCTGGATTTGTCTCAAAGTACGTAAAAACGATAAAAAGTAATAAAAATACGGATAGTTGATGACTAATATATAATTTACCATCATAAAAGTATAAAATCTGTAGAATGTGCGTTTTAGTACTGATTGAAGCCGCTATAAGGCGCTGCAAGCATGATCTTGAATTATGTAGTTCCCTGAGAGATCCGTGCTTTCAGAATAAGTAGGGTTTGCTTGAGCTTAGATAGTTATTCAGTAATTATCCTTCGAGTCGAGCACATCAGCTTCTCTTAGCGAGATTACTGTTCAATAGCTTTGATAAGTTATTAAGGCGAGTCAGTGGAAACTGCTATAAGCATTTATTGATTTATATAATTTACAAGTGTTGCACTATATATTATAAAGATGTGGAATGGTGTAGTAATGGAATCGGTTCTGAATGCTATACCGGATTATAGGTGCAGCAAATGTGACAAGAGTTTTCTACGCGGTTATCATAAGAAGAGGCATGAGCTGATATGTGGTGAGTTTTTCGAGTTTAGACATTGTGGCGATGTTTACGGTACTGAAAATCGAAGGGATGTACATGAAGGGCGCTGTGATAGGGCTCTATATGCTAAGAAAGTCAAATTTGAACCTACTAAGCATAAATTATTGTTAATGTCTCCTGATGAAGATGATATTGTAGAATATGAAACGGCTTTTCAGGATCGGCTGAAATCGTATTTCATCCAATGCCCAGCAAGTCAGGATCTAAATTCATACCTGCAGCAGGTGAAGCAGCGCATAATTCATGCTGTTCAGAAGGAGCTGCGGGTTCATAAAAGTTTGAAAGTTAACATTATGGCTGAATGTAAGTTTGTGAATGCTGTGGGGGATATCACTAACAAAGCCTTCAAAACGCGTAATCATGCCGTGTTTTTAGACAGTGACTTGGATGCCATCTTGGAAAAAAAATTCGAGAAACTTCGTGTTGAAATGGAGGAAAGTAAGTTGAAAGGCAGTAATTGGGCTCTACTGGCAGTTGATGGCGTTCGACTACGTATCAACAAGTATAATCTTCTTCGAGGGAGCAGCTATATTCCTCTACCGTCATTTTGGATGCAAGAAAAGCCTGTATAAACCCTCAGAACTACAGTGACGAGAAATGCTTTATGTACGCTATTCTAGCAAAGTTCATTCGAAAGGATCCTCAGCGTGTTAGCAAGTACAAGGATCTCCAAGAAAAATACGATTTCTCGTGCGTCTCATTTCCTACGAGCTTGGGTGAAATCGCTAAATTTGAAAAACTCAATAATATATCCATAAATGTGTTTGGAGTGGATGATAAACATGAAGTATTTCCAATAAAGGTGATTGATGAAGAATTAGACGATCATCGCGATCTCCTTCTGTTGAGTGATGCTACTGACAGACATCACTATGTGTATATAAAGGATTTTGAGAAGCTTATTCGTCGTCAGAAAACTAAACATCATGGACAAATATATACATGTAAAAGATGTTTCAGTCATTTTGATGGCCAACATGGACGAGGTGGAATGGAAAAATTGGAAGAGCACAGCGAAATATGTAGACAACATGCCGTTGCTAGATGCGTTATGCCCACAAAGGATAACTCCGTCGTTAAATTCAAGAATGCTGAGAGGATGTTGAAACTGCCCTATGTTATCTATGCCGATTTTGAATCCATTCTCACCCCTCTTCATACCTGCTCCTCTAAGCCCGAAACCTCCTACACAACTCCCTATCAAAATCATTCTCCCATGAGCTTTTGTGTTTATGTGAAACCGTCGTCCAGTGTTGAACAACTAGAAACAACTCTTCCTACTGAACCGTATGTTTACCGAGGGGCTGACGCTGCACAGAAGTTTATGGAATGCCTGATGGATCTGGCAAATAAAATTAGTGACTTATACAAATCTGCTAAACCTCTTAATCTTACAGCTGAAGAACAAGAATCTTTCGATGCTTCTACAATATGCTATCTGTGTGAACATGGACTTACAGAAGGTAATTGGAAGGTTCGCGATCACGATCATGTATCCGGGGTGTATAGAGGATCTTTACACAATAAATGTAACCTGGCTTGCAAAACACCTAATTATATACCTGTCTTCATGCATAACCTGAGTGGGTATGACTCTCATTTCATTGTTAAGGAACTGGGGGGTACTAGCGAAAGAGTAGAGGTTATACCAAATTCAGAGGAAAGTTATATATCATTCTCCAAGTACGTTGGGGATATTAAACTCAGGTTTGTGGATACTTTCCGCTTCCTCAGTACGAGCTTGGAGAAGCTTGCAAAGAACCTCGAAACGCATGCTGAAACAGCGAAGTACTTTGGAGCAGAAAATATTGGCTTGATGACTCGTAAGGGGGTATTTCCCTATGATTACGTAACATCGTGGGATGCTCTGAACGACACTCAGCTGCATCCTAGGGATGCCTTTTATAACAGGTTAAACAGCGAAGAAATCAGCAGTGAGGACTATGATCATGCTCTGAACGTGTGGAAGCACTTTAACGTCCGAAACCTTGGCGAGTACAGCGATTTGTACTTAATTTCAGATGTTCTTCTCCTGGCGGATGTCTTCGAGACATTTAGAGACCAAACCCTGAAAACTCATAAAGTGGATTCTGCACATTATTTTACTTCTCCAGGACTTACATGGGATGCTATGCTGCTGTATACTGGAATCGAGTTGGAATTGCTTCTTGACTACGATCAGCTACTCATGGTTGAATCTGGTATAAGAGGAGGGTTATGCCAGGTTTCTCACCGGTATGCTGAGGCTAACAACATCTATATGGAGCAGTATGATCCTAGTAAACCCTCTCATTTTATTACGTACGAAGACGCCAATAACCAATACGGTTGGGCTATGTGTCACGCCCTTCCTTATGGTGGATTTACGTGGGTTTCTCCTGAAGATATACATCTCGGCTCGTTGAAGGGGGATGATTCCTTTGGATATATCTTGGAGGTTGATGTGGAATATCCTGCAGAACTGCATGAACTTCATAATGATTTACCCTTTCTGCCTGAGAGTATGAAACCGGGGGAATCGTCTTCAAAGAAACTAATTGCCCATCTTGGATCTCGAAAGAAGTATGTGGTACATTACATGGCCTTGAAACAGGCTCTTAGTCATGGTCTACGACTGTCAAAGATTCACCGAGTACTACAATTCCGTCAATCTTGTTGGTTAAAACCTTATGTGGAATTTAATAACCGCCTACGACAGCAAGCAAGAAACGATTTTGAAAAGGATTTGTACAAACTTTTCAATAATGCGATGTTTGGAAAAACTATGGAAAATATTCCTAATCGTATGGATATACGTCTTGTGGCAAACAGCAAAACGTTAGAAAAACTGATAGCCAAGCCTACATTTATCGGTCGAACTATATATGTCCCTAATCTTGCAGCTGTTCATATGGCTTCTCGTAAAATAGTGTTCAACAAGCCTATATACATTGGTATGAGCGTACTAGACATTTCCAAGACGCTAATGTATTCATATCAATATGATGTGTTACTTCCATATTATGGAGCTCAGAATCTTAAACTGTTGTATACAGATACAGATTCCTTCATCCATCGAGTGACTACAGCTGATATATACCAGGATAAATTACACATGCTTGAACATCTGGATACAGCGGATTACCCTGCTAACCATATATGCTATTCTACACAAAACAAGAAAGTGTTGGGAAAGTTTAAAGATGAAGCAAGTGGTAAAATCATTCGCCGTTTCGTTGGTCTAAGGCCTAAAATGTATGCTCTCGATATTGATGGCTCTGTGATAAAAAAGATCAAAGGCATAAAACATAGCGCCATTAAGCAATACATCAGCTTCAATAGCTATATGGAGTGCCTTAAAACTTTAAAAGTCGTAAGAACCCCTATGAATTTAATCCTATCCCAACGTCATAATGTTTCTACAGTTGAATCTAATAAAATAGCTCTGTCGCCTCACGATGACAAGAGAGTAATTGCAGAGGATGGAATATCTACGTATGCGTATGGGCATTACAGCGTTGCAAGTCGTGCGTAAAAGAATACAACTTAGATCTCAAGATAATTATTTTCTCCGTTACGTTTCCTGTAGAAAATGAAAGTTTAATCAACTGACACCTCCACGCCTCCAATGAAATCTGACAAAGAAAGAAGAAAAATTTAAAAAATTACTCACCTGGCTTCTCCGTGCTTCCCATGATACTTGTCGAAGAAAGAAGAGAAATAGAAACTATAAAGGGAGGCGTTAACTCTGCCACTAGACTTTAACTCTAGTGCTGGTCTCCAGCCCAGATAAAAGAGGAGAGGCGTATACCCTGCTACCTTAAAGTAAGTATACCGTCATTAACGCTATATAAACAGAAGATTGTGTTAAAATACTATCAAAAATATTGCTGAATATCTCTTAAAATACTGAGCTATAAGTACTTCAACATCAGCGGATAGAACATCGTTTAGTGATAGGTTAAGCTCTATAAAGGATCAGAAAAAACAATGATGAATAAAGCTGTAAAGAACTCTTAAAAAGCAGGTTAGATCGTAATAGGTGGGGTTAGCCTTAGAAAACTGCATGTCGTGTTCGAGATGTTACCGCCAGAACATATAGAACCAAGCAAAAGAGTCATACAACTGTATAAAATTCTGTAACAGAGGACAAAATAGCTGTAATAAGAACTTCAACATCAATGGTTAGGACATCTTGTAGTGGAAGTTTAAAGCCCTATAAAGGAGGAGGAAAAATCAAAGCGGACTAAAGCTGTAAATAATAGGTAAGTTTAGATATGAAAAAAATGTCGAACATGCTATATACAATAGCTGCAGAATATGACGGTGGTGCAGGATATGCTTACGCTGGTGATGATGGTGATGTAGGTTATTGTGGCGCTGGTGATGGTGGAGGTGGTGGTGCTGGAGATGTTTGTGGTCTTGCAAGTTAAGGCGCCGCTGGTGATGATGGTTTTTTTTGTTGGGTTTGGTTAGGGTGGTGGTGGTGGTGGTGGTGGTGGTGGTTGTGATGGAGGTGGTGCTCGTTATGGTGGCGCTGGTCATGATGGAGGTGGTGGCGGTGGTGGTTGTTGTGGTGGTGTAGGCTATGGCGGAGGTGGTAATGGTGGAGGCGGGGGTGCTGCGATGCTTGTGGCCGTGCAGGTTATGGTGGTGCTGGTGTTGGAGGTGGTTGCTTAGTTAGGTTATGTTAGGATAGTCTTAGACGGAGAGTAAGCAGTGTTTGATCTTTTACCATTAGAACATACAGAGCTATACAAAAGAATGGCTAAATGAGGTTAAGATGCACAGCATACTGGAACAGTGTACAAAGACGTTGACAATAGCTAGTTGAATAACAAGGTTGAAACGTCTTCTAATGTTAGTTTAAGAAAGAGAGGGGTGTAGAAGAAGCATGAATAAGGTCAAATAGGATGAGGAAATATCTCTTAAAGAGGTTTGTGGTTGAGTTAGGGTAGTCTTAGAAAGACCGTAAGCAATGCTTTAGGCGTGAACATCACACTTTTTACAAAAGGGGACATTTGAACGTGAAAATATAGCAAATCGTTAAAAGGGGTCTACATGCTCATCAAAAGTATCAATAGATGCCAAAGACGTGTAAACACCGAAAAATTGTGACAAAGCTTCAAAATTCGCAAAACTCTCCAGATTACTACACAAGTGGCTAGAATACCTACCAAACTCCCAAATAGCATTAACATACCGAGAAATGTTTAGAAAATGCTTAGGGTTCACGCGTTAGGGTCTAATAGCTTCAAATTGTCTAAAGTTGCTGAAAAACATCTGCAAACGAATGCGAAATGTCTAAGCCTGAAACGGTACGGTGTGGAGGTTAGAATAGGTTATAGAAGAATAGAACGCTGAAGCAAACCAGGAATGACACAGGTTAAGTTAGGTTAAAATATGTTAATAAATAGGAAGGTTTATGCTCACTTAGGTTATGTAACGTTAGGTTAGGTTAGACGAGTAGAAGTATGGGGCTTAGATTAAGTTAAATTTGAAAGACCGAGTAAAAGGAGTAGGGATTAGGTGAGCAATAGGGACGAAGAATAAATTATTAGGTGAGGTGTTAGGTTAGGTTAGACGAGTAGAAGTATAGGGCTTAGGTTAGGTTAAATTTGAAAGACCAGAGAAAATGAGTAGGATTTAGGTTGAACAATAAGGATGATGGTTAGGTTATATGAGTAGAAGTATGGGGGTTAGATTAGGTTAAATTTGAAAGACCGTGTAAAAGGAGTAGGGTTTAGGTTGAGCAATAGGGATGAAGAATAAATCATTAGATGAGATGTTAGGTTAGGTTAGACGAGTACAAGTATGGGGCTTAGGTTAGGTTAAATTATGAAAGACCAGAGTAAAAAGAGTGGGAGCTAGGTTAGGTTAGCTTAGGTGAGCTTAGGTTAGACGAGTACAAGTATGGGGCTTAGACTAGGTTAAATTATGAAAGACCAGAGTAAAAAGAGTGGGAGCTAGGTTAAGTTAGGTTAGCGTTGAGATGTGGGGCGAGGTGTCATGTTGGGGTATCATATTCAATCTGTATAGAAAGCTCTTGGTTAGGCGGTTTACATCGATATAGTGAACGACATACTCAACTATCATGAACGCTCATAAACATACATAAATTGCAATAGGCCTTAAAAGTTATCCCTAGAGATTGCTTCAAACACATACAACGTCCTACTTCTCCTACCACCTAACCTAGTAATCCTTAGATCACGCATGGCGGCCATCTTGCCCATAAAAATCTGCGCCAGGATTCCCTCAACTACCCTAAATATCGGACAAACAAAAAACACACAAATTACCCTCAATACAGCTCCAACTTCCAAGGATATTGTAGTAAGCACAGTCTCGTAAATTAATTTCACTAATTGTACAATAAATAACTTATGCATGAAATAAAGCTTCGTCTGAAAACCAATATATTCAATTCTCCTTCACAATTCCAATGTTACTTAGCATTCTAAGATTATCATTTTCATAATACAGTTCTGACGTGCTGGAAATGAATCGATTGTTTAGTGCCTGCGCAGAACTCCATATAGCAGCCGATGCAATATGTAGGCCATTGTCCCTGGAGACTGCAAAACATTTTACAATATTTTGACTATAAAATTATGTATATGGTCGAGCATATATTGTCGTATGAAACTTAACTATAATGGTAATTAAGACGCTCGCTTCGCTCGTTTCCTAATATACACTCCTGTCTTAATTACTACCATTATAGTCTCGTTACATAATATACTATTATGGGACCTTTTAAGAGATTCCATAACTGTACACATACCTGGCTAAAATTAACGAGGTGTTTGGAGTGATTAATGGTGGTGTATGGCTCTCTCATGCTCAGATCTAACAGCCAATGATTTTTATTCATGGATTAGCTCAACACAAAGAGTATACAAAGCAGATCCTTACACATCGGAGGAACTAAAGGAAAACTCGCGAAATAACTGGAGAGCGATGTTTTCACTATTCGTTAGTGGCATGCCTAGCGGCTGGGACATACCTAGCTGCAATTAAGCCATATCCTGAAAGTCATGTATACCATCTGTGTCGGCGTACAGAAAAGAAGAGATGTTCCCCATCCTCTCCAGAGCCTGGAAGGATGAATGGGAGTATGAATGTGTGCGTGAATTCGATGTGAACATTAACCCAAAGATATAGAAACCAAAGTGAAGCTAATAAACACCATTGTTGATGAGCAATTGTTCCAAAAGGGTTAAAAGCCTCCGATATGACCGGTGTTAAATGCAATATTAAAAAAAGATAAAAAACACTTTGCCAGTCTATCATCACTTGTTTTACACAATCTCTATCAGTCCGCTTTAGTTATTCCTTCAAGAAATGGATATATATCTACCTACATATATATGTTGTAACAAATGACAACTTCAGTTATTCTTAATGTCGCTTTATTTCTCTTGTAAAACTGAATCACAAAACACAGTACTCTGTTTTATCGCTAACCTATTTTCCAATTGGTCGACACCTTGCAACTTACAGCTGTTCTGTCCTTTCGTAATCTTGACAAACACTTTAGTGTCTTTCCACACTCTCTCTCTCTTTCTCTCTCTCTCTCTCTCTCTCTCTCTCTCTCTCTCTCTCTCTCTCTCTCTCTCTCTCTCTGTCTCACAAACAGTTGCCTTCGGTCATTATACTCACTAAAACTGCTTCACTTAATACTCTCTTTACAGCTCTCTTCCTCAGCACTTAAGACTCGCATCGAAAGCTGGCTTCTCTCGCCTTTCCGACTGGCTTATTAAGGCTAAGCGAAATCACAGCGAATTCTCTGGAAAACACACCGTTTCTTAAAATCGCTCGTTAACAAGCTGACAACCGAAAACTTATTTGTTCCATTCCGACTGTTATCCTTGTGTATCGGGCGCGCGTTGTCTAGCAACTTTAAGCATCTCTTTGATGTGTGGCATAGAGGGTGTCAAATACAATTTTATTGCGTTATGTTAGAGAGGGAGATAATGCAGAGGATGGTGAAGAGACGAGGGCGAGGGGGAGTGAGGTAACATTATAGAAGAATATCTACAAATAACACAACAACGTGAGTGGAGTTGCGAGTTCCGCTAGTCATAAGTAGCTTAGTTCCAAAAATATTCTAATAAGTGATCACTCAAGTTTCCTGCATTTTTTCCTCCTATGTTTAACATTTGTTGTCTGTGAAAGCTTTATCCATAAGTACTTTTGTAGGCTAGAAATGGGAAACATCCTAATACACGAGCAATGTGGTCGACAATGTCCATTACTTCTAAGCCCTTTTGGTTCACTCCGTTGTGTGTAAAGACTGGGGTGCGTTTCCCTTTATGACTGATCTCTCGACTCTACCTACCAACGCTTAACTTGAAAGGCAATTCCGTAACAGAAACTCCACCACGAACTGTGGTCAACACGCAATATTGAAATCATTCATTGTTCTTGCATGTTTCTCCTCAGGTCTATGTTTCACCTCATTGAGTAATGAATATCAATACCATTCTATTTTAGTAAAGGATTTTCTCATCAAAGCTAAAACCGCGATGAACTTCCACGTTATTTTACTTTTTAGAACCATCAAACATTTAAATCGGCACATATAGAAACAATCTATGGTGTTTAGTTGCATTTCACGGTGTAGAGCAGTTTAAAACTTGTAGAAGAGAAACAATTATTACAGAGAGAGGGAGAGAGCGAGAGAGAGAGAGAGAGGCAATCTTAGAAACCATTCATCTGGTTAAATTATTATCTTCTATATTGAAAACCATTTTTTTTCGGAGGAACATAGGTTATAATATTTCCAAAAATAGTACGCTTATGCCACAAGACCCACAAAAAGTATACCAATCTTATAACACAATAAAATAGTAGTTTCAACCCCTATATAGAAATCTTCACTGTTTCTCTGCTTAAAATGGTGTTCAATTATGCTATAAATCTACAACAAATCTTCAACAGGCACATTATTTTTACTTTTCTTACTTATAGTAAGTAGGAGAACTACTGTATTCCAGTTAAAAACTCGATGTCGAGATTTCACCGGAAATACATGTTTTGAGTTCCCCTGAATAAAAACGGCATTTTTAGAAAAAGGTATGTGTGTGTGTGTGTGTTTGTGTGTGTGTGTGTGTGTGTGTGTGTGTGTGTGTGTGTGTGTGTGTGTGTGTGTGTGTGTGTGTGTGTGAGAACACCATGACTCAAAAACTAAAAGTTGGTTAAAAATCAAAATTGGTATTTGGTATTGGTATTATTCTTTTAACGATGCGACATGAAGATTTTGAAGAAAATTACTCCACCCTAAATTACCTATAGCGTGGAAATTTTTTCGAAAACCTTTATTTTCTCAAAAATGGCGCAAACAATTTTGATTAAAATGCCATAAGTTGGGACATTTTTATGGCAAATGAAACGTATATTTTGAATTTTCTCGCTATAGCCCATGTAGTCCTGCTTACTCTTGGTAACTTTTATATAACTGGTAAACCGTAAGAGATAGACCAAATCTTACTATACAAAAAATGATGTAGATCCTGTTAAAACACACAATTGATATCCAAATACTAATTTTTTTTCGTAGAGTGAACATTTTCGGAGATATTCCTTTTTATTTGTGTGAGTTCTGCAATACTTCTACTTTTCTCAAATGGAAGGTTGCTTTCTACTTTTTATCTCTTGGCAGTAAAAAGAGAACGGAATTTCAAATCCTTTATTTAGGGACCAGTTTCAAAAGATATGACTATCGCTCAAAGCCAACGGTATCCCCATATTCCCCTTTCACCTACAAGAAAAGTACCAATAAGATCATTTCTATGAATGTTTATCTCGACTAACATGAAGAAGATAGAGGAAGAGCCTGTAAGAATAGTTAGTGCAAGAGTAAAGAAAGTTATGTGAGTGCAACATATCAGAATTTTTTATTGTATAGCACATTGGCAGTTTTTAAGTTACCTTTATCATTTGTTTTAACATAATGCTTAAGGGATAAAATTTATGACTTGGGCTATAGAAGGCTGACAAAAAAGTACGCGAATCACTTAAAACTTAAAAAAAAAAAAAAAAGAAAAAAACTCCAAGACTTCTCGAGTTCGTATCTCGGTTCAGATAAATTATCGTAAGTAATGCCATTAGTGATTCTCAATTTATCCAGAGAATTTTACTATCACCTGATGCATTTATTACAACTATTTAACGACTTAAAGAATGATCCAGCCTATGTAAAGTTATTTAAATGCTGTACTGTAATTACTAACCTCTTAAAACAAAAATGAAGCATCCACACATACATACATACATCAGCGTCGGCACGTCCCACATGATTATCGTATTCATGTACCAATCTTTTATGATGTTGGAAATGTTTGTAATTGGAGTGCCGCCTGTTAATTTATAATTTCGTTCAATAAAACATTTTCCAAACTGATTCGAGACATATTTCTTGTTGTATTCTGTGTTTTGGGGTTTTCCTCTTCGAATTAGTTCATCTATTTCAGCATTAGATGCTTCACCGAAGCCAGAATCAGCCATTTTTAACATTTAAACTTAGCGTCTCTTTTACGTCAAATTACATAAGCTGTTGCGTATCTGTAGCACAGTGCAGCTAGATTATCTAACCTGGTCATAACATAAGAAAAGTAGAGGAGGTGATAATTAAAATTTATAGATTATAATGAAATTTGATAAATTTTTCATGAATGAAGGCTGTCATTGGTTGAAATTTAAAATTGTTACGCACATGACTGGTTGATTTCAAGCAAGTCACATAGGAGTAAAATAGGATAAATGGGAAATAATTGTAATTCGAGTAACGTAATTTTGCGAGAGGCTATAAAAATATTGTTGTAATAGAGAAATGTCTCTAGTTGTTAGGCATTAAGATTTTTTCTTCTGTTATAATATTATTAAAATTTAGATGTGTGCTTGATGATATAGTCAAGTTAATGACTTCTAACACTATAACTTCCATTATATACCGGACATGAGTCACTTGCTCGTGTAGCTTTTGGGTTTAATATTGTAGTCCTATAAAATCAAAGTTTAAGCTAATCAGATTCCACTACACTTAAGAGTAACAAAATATTGTAAAGAATTGAATTTCATCGTTCCGTCAGTAAAAACAAGGGATATTAATAGATTACCTCCTTGGACATTATCATCGCCTACAATTAAATTAAATCTGTTAAAATATGCCAAAAAGACACCAATCAAGCAATCTTCAAGTGCAGATTCAATGAAATAATGAGCAAGTTCATAAATTACATACCAATACACATTGATGGATCCAAAACTAGTACAGGCAGTGGATGTGCAGTAGTGAACCAAGATAAAGTTCTAAAATTTAAGCTTCCCAACTCATGTTCTGTTTTCACCTGTGAATTATATGCAATTAAAAAATATTTAAAACACGGAACACCAAAAGTTCATTATTCTTTCTGACTCCTAAGTTCCATAAAAGCAATAAGTGATACATGGACAACCTACGAGTACATACTGATTCAGGACATTCAGATACTGCTCCATTCACTAAAAATGAACGGACAAGAGAATGTTCTCCAATGGATACTTTCTCATTGTGGTAAAGCTGGCAACGAAAAGGCAGATGTTGCAGCAAAGAAGAACATACGAAGACCAACCACCAAAAATGACATTCCAACTCTGCACAGAGATTTAATCCCATTCATAAACAGGAAAATAAAGCAACCCTGGATCACACAATATAATGATAGCTGTAATGGAGTTACACTTGAACATATGCCCTCTCTGTATAAGCTACAAAGAAGAGGTAACATTTTACTGACAAGATTGAGAATAGGACACACCAAGTTAACCCACTCATTTCTACTTTCCAAAGAAGAACCGCCACCTGAATGTCATCACTGCCAACAGTCCTTAACCATCATGCACATCTTTGCAGTATGTCCAACATGATCAGAAAAGAAGAGAATTCAATATAACTGCTCATGTACCAACAATATTCAATATACCACTGTCTGTCCATCACTCTGTCCTTAAATTTCTATACTCAACATCATTACATAACAAAGTGTAACAAACTATAAGACTTAATATGTTAAAATTAACAACTGTTATAATATAAAACTGTAATATATTACATTCCTTTTTATGTAATATACACTGGGTATGTACTGTAATGTCATTATTATGAACTGCATGTAATCTCCAGGTTTTTCTTTAATGTGAATATTATGCTGTAATGATTGTATACACATCCTGCATTATACAGTGCTTACATTGTGTTGTAGTGTATGTATTACTATGTGTTGTATCCAGTTTCTTGATTCTTGTTTAATGTGAATCTTTGTTGCAGTGATTATATTATGTTATCCTGTATGTCGCAGAAAAACCATTAATAGTTAAACGACAATAAGTAAATATTAAAAAAAAAGTTAAAGCTGCAATTAAAATTATAGTTAATGTGCACTTATAGAGGTAGTTTCGTACTTTGAATGATGGCTTCCTCATTTCACTTACAGTTGCGCAAGGGACCCAAGCCTTTCTTAGACATACTGTCGCAGATAGGAATTCACATTTCTGTATTACAGTTAATCAATATTAAATATACGTATGTCCTTTTTTTCAAATTAGTTCCTAGTAGTTACAAAATATGGTGTATCTTAATATGAGTTATAAAGTGCGCCTTTGTAATTCAGTTTAGAAAAATTCCACAATTTATAAAACATTAATCATACAAAAATGGTATTAACCAGATAACATACTTTTATAGGTGCAGGGGAGACTGAGACACCATGTAAGTATTTCAAAACAATTCATCGTACTCAGCATACTATATGGATTACTTCAGGAGAAGCAAGACTGGTCACTTTAAATTTCGAGGAGTACTTAAATATACCGAAGCTTAAAATGTTTGAAGGGGAACGAAACACCAATCTTAAGATTTAATTCATTACACTAGTTTTCTGCTATCAGGAGTAATTAGAATCACGTTTAGTCCCATCGTCCTAAGGTCAATGGTAGTAGCATGTTCGTCAACACACGCATGAAATCATTAGATCATCGAGCTGTTCAGAAACACTGCAGAACAGTATAAACAGATATGGTGAATCACGAGATACTTTAAATAAATAATAAGGCCCCATGTGGTTTTAACTACAGAAAGTCATAATTTATCTCTAGAAACAGAATACAGTTCTAAAACCTAACCAAGCACTCTTCCCATAAATCAGAAGTCGGCGAACTGGTCGTCGCAATTGAACAAATTGTGACATAAGGAAAAGTAACCTGGCATGCACTTGATGCACAGTTCGAAGAAGGGGATTTGAAAGTCGTAGTGCCAGTGTATAAGAACTTCTCTTACACACGTTTGATTTTATATATGCTCAATACACATACACAGACTGAACTTTTGATTTTACACATGCTTAACTTACATTCACAGACTGAGAGGGCTTTAGCATTTATTTTTCATTAATGTACTCTTTATTTCATCGGGAGCGTTACGGTTTCGCATATATCTAACGTTAATTCATAAGTACTGACATATAACAGAGGGCCCAAATGACATCGTCGATGGATCCTTAAACCCCATTCACTCACTCACCCACTCACTGACATACAGCAGAGTACGTAGATTTTCATATGTAGATCGCGATCTTCTTTTAGATTGTGTAATCTTCAGTTTGGAACAAAATTGTGGACAGTATGTATATGCTCACACATAGCACTAGTATGCACATCAAATGAACAGAGAGATGGGAATGTTGTCATATGAAGTTGTATACATAGAAGTAGATCAGCCTCGTTTTATAATTGTGATTTCAAAAGTGCGCTTCTTTGTATATTCGCGACCTCAAGTTTCAACTGCGGTTTTACACAATGACCTTTAAGGTTTCATTAACATAATGTAGGTGTGTTGTAATCCACTTCTACACTATACTATGAAGTTTCTTTAAATATTTAAACTTAATTGTTACATTTGTGGACAAAGATTGGTTTCATAATATTATTATTCGTACGTGTGACTTGCACGTAGTTTTTGTGACAACATTCGTAATGTCGTTTCATGTTTGACTTTTAAACACCAATAGAAACTTTCAAATACAACGGACATTTCACATTATCACCCATATTGTTCTTCCCACTCTTCTTGGAATAGGAAGGTCTCTTTGCGTTTTCGTGCTTTCGGAAGAGACGTGTCTATCGATGCGGTGTCCACCACTGCTTGTTTTCGTTTTAACGCCTCTTGGTTGAAGAAGAGTCGAAACAGGCGACGTATTACCTGTCCCTGATATTCACAAAACAAAGTAAAATATATCTATTCTTGACTTATTTGGGAATAGTCTGTCAAGTCCTCTTCATTCGAAAGGAAGTTTGTACAATCTTGTATAACTGATAAGGTTAAGCGATACATGAAAACGTACTACATAAGAAATACCAGTCTCTTTGAAACAACTTATTTCAATTAACTTCTTTGTGGCATAAGCTGTGTTGGAGATCTTAATAGTTCACACTGGTCAATACATCATTTTGAAATGCATGTCAATATTGAGGAAGAATTGTCGCCGCACATTTTGCACGACGTTGGAATGGAATACTTACAACGCGTTGAAGTGTCACCTCGTTGGGTGACCTGAAAATAATTGGATTGTGGCAGGGGCTGGGGTAGAAGACCGTTGGAGAAGGTAGTATGATGCATGGCTGCCAGGTAGTGGATGCTGTGCGTAGCGCATTTGTTACATTCTTTGGTTTGGTTTCTCCGTCGCAGTTGTGTTCATGTAGCAATACTGACATCCTCGCAATTATATACGAACTAATGATTTAAAGTTACTAGTGTGTAACTTGCAATGCATAGAAACTCCTTTTAATTTTTCAGTTTCTTCCTAAGATTTTTTTAGAATCCTGCTAGCTGATAATCGTAGACCTAACATGATTTTCTTCTTTATGGGTATACCGTTTACCGTTTACAGACTGTCGGGAAATATCTTCACAAATAAATGCAAAAAGTAAACTTAAACGACTTTGTATTTTATTCGTGAAGCTATAAACATACTTACGACCTTGATCAAATTGTAATACTAATAACATAAATATTTAATGACAATCCTCTACAATTACATTATGAATTACATATTACATTATGAGCATACTTTGACTTTTATATTCATCTTGTGGTTGGCTTTGTATAATAAACAGCTGAAACACCCGGCGTTGCCCGTGGTTTGACGATGTATCCTTATAACTTTTGGACTTAGCTTACACTTGTCTACTGGCCTTGTGTTTCTTTGGAGACATTTAAAAATATTACTTAACACACTCAAATATTTAATTAAAACTGTTAGGATACTACAAGGAGTAAAATTTAAACTAAATAAATACATGAATAAAAACACCGGAAAGACACTATGCAAAAGCACTGTGAAGAAAAGCGAGTAGAGAAAACCGTGTGAATTTAATGCGTTGCTTTTCTATTTCGATTATATATAAAAATGTATAAATTGTTCGTGAAAGAGTGAGAAGAGAGATATATGTGAAAATGTTACGCAAAAGAAAAATGGGTAGAGAAAACCGTGTGAATGTAATTTATTGCCTTTCTATTGCAGTCATAGAAAATTCTATGAGTTATGTTTATTATTATTATTATTATTATTATTATTATTATTATTATTATTATTATTATTATTATTATTATTATTATTATTATTATTATTATTATTATTATTATTATTATTATTATTATTATTATTATTATTATTATTATTATTATTATTATTATTATTATTATTATTATTATTATTATTATTGTTGTTGTTGTTGTTGTTGTTCTAAAATACAGCAATAACATTAATAAGAAACGAAGAAATGCCAACAAAACACTATGTGCCGTCATGCTTGCTCTTTACAATCTCTAATTCAAAAGTTAGACAATAGCAGCATATACACGAGTGAGTTTATTCCCTGGAAAATAAAAATCCTGTAAGTAGAATGAGACTCTTTCGGTTGTTTATACATTGTCTATTATCACGAAGTACATATATATATTATATATATTATAATATACCTGATACTATTTGCTTCTTTTCATTGAAAATGATACCAAACATACTGTGTTTTTTGGCTTCTCTTATCTAAGCATCTTTTCAGAAAACATTCATTAACAAACAAAAAAGTTGAAACTTATTTATCTCCGCTATTGCAATCATAACATACGTTATCACATTCATAATGCTTCACATGGACTAATACATTCTTCTGAACAATATATATGCTTGCCCGCCTCGGTAGCGTGATGGTTAGCGTGTCTGCCTCACGTTCAAGAGGTCGCGAGTTCGAATCTCGCTTAGGGTAAGTTATCCGGGGAAGGTTTTTTTCCGAGGTTTTCCCTGCCCTGAGAAGACGAATGTCGGGTAACTTAAAGCTCCATGGACCTCGGGCTCATTTGAGCATCATTTCACCCATTTCATTTCATTCATTCGTCCGATATGACACAATGTTGGAGGACGTTAATTTAAAAAAAAATCAAAAAATCAAAACAATATACATGCAATCATATACAACACATTTCTGACTAAAATATCGCTTTAGTGCTTATTTATGTGCTACCAGAGTGCTTTCATTATGAGCGTCATTATTTGTTAATTAATTAATTTAAACTGTATGTTAATCTATATTCAGCGTCATTGTTTGTTAATTTTTCTGTTAAATTTTATTAGTTATTACAAATTTGAATATTTCAATGGTTAAAGCAAAATTAATTATATAAAAGGAACGTATAGTAATACATTAATAATTAAATGAATATTTCACAAATAAGTACACGATCATGAAAGTTCTTTATCTTTTCCTATTGATTTCCATTTTATTTGTTTTTCAAGAAGAATAACAATATTTACAATTGTGTGTAAATAAATGCTTCAATATTTATTTTTTGTCGCGATTGCGTGGATTTCAAGGCCAGAACATAACGCCCTGCTCTTAAACAATTGCCTATCGCTATATCCTTTACAGAAATATCTACATTACAGATTTCGTTATACATATAAATGTTTATCTCGATTAAAGTGTAAAAATAAGCTTTAATGAGAATAGTTTTTGTACACACTGGTAACTGACAGAGATAGAACAAACTCATATGAATGCAACTATTCTATATAATTTTTTTCATTCTAATTTTAGACAAATGTATACGTTGAAGTTATTCACGCTCAATTTCTGGATTATCTTGTACCTTTGTGTCTTGGGTCCTGGTTTACAAGACTAATCATTGTCTCAAGCAGCCGCCGTTTCCAAATTATCATTCACTATAAATATTTGAACAAGTTCAAAATAAGTAATTTTGTGTAAATTTAAATGAAAGACAGAATACACTAAATATTTGCCTGAAAATCTTAGAGGGGTTGATCATATTGACCATCCCGCCAACATATGGGTTTACCACATCACTTTTGATCAGTCCAAGTTCAATTCTTCTCTGCGAAGCGAATATACTTCTCTTTTTTAAGAGCATACCCATATCCTATATTCCTTTTGTGTTATTTGTGTTTATTTGGAAAGCTATGAAAATTAGAAACATAATCTCCTTTTTAACAACATTGTTTTCTTTGTGTAATACTCAATAATACCATAATTAAAACATTGCCACAAAAATTCGCCCATGAGCCTGAAATATTAGTAACAACTTACTATGAAAACCTATTACTCCATATGCTGTAATTCCCTTGCAATTCCAAAAGCACTTTCCAGCACACTGATAACGTGTGTCGGAGGTTTTATTTAGCTTACTCAGCGATAGCAGCAGCACAGTGTTGTATAGAAATAACCTTAGCAGTGTCTTTTACAGGGCAAACCTTCATTTAGGAAACAACATGGGTTTCTTTTCATTCCTCTTTAGTGTATCGAAAACGTTCATACGCAAAGGTCTGGTAACATAAATCACATAATTTGAAACCTACATTCTTGCTGTACTTTTGTAATTATTTCTCACTCACATTTAAGTACAATAATCCAAAAACAAAATTAAATATACACCTAAGCATATATACAGAGTGCTCTAAACTTCCCCTTACAAACTTATGAGACTTGTAGAGGGGACTGAGTAGAGAATGTTCTGATTTGGGACCCATGTCCGGAAAGGTTTGCGTGCTGTAACCGTTTAAAGACATTTTTAACGCGACCACTTTTGCAATTACTTTGCTAGGCGTGAGCGTGACCCAATATATTGCATGTTCTACAATCTAACTCATTAATAAACAAGGAAACAAAAAGGAAACGTGATTTTTCACAATCATTATTGTTTACAGTTAAATATAAGCTGCTTTTTCTTTTTAAGGATGGCCACATTCTGAGCACTACAAATGATAATGTCATAAACTCGCTTTATCACACCTGGTATGTCTGCAATCTGTCCTGCAGCGACCACAACTCGTGCCACCAGATCATCTTCTGTCTCTACAGGAGTCTCACAAACCAAAGTCTTCATTCGATCCAGAGGAAAAGGTCCAATGGAGTCAGATCCAGTGATCGTGGAGGCCATGCGATTGGACCACCTTGGCCTATCCATCTTTGTCCGAATCGTTGGTCCAGATGTTCCTGAACATGATGTTGCTCAAAAGTTCAAAGACAAGTGAATGAGGCTCGAACCAGACCAGAGCTAAGATAGACGTCAAATGACATCAGCAGATCTGACGTAAGCATCCCCTGGATAACCTATCCTGTTTCTTACCTACTAAGCAAACTTGTTTTCAAATGGCTGTTCCAAGTCAAAACATTATTTCTTCAGTCCCCTCTACAAGGTCTAGAAGTTTGTAGGAGGAATTTTAGAGCATCTTGTATATTTTATTCACCATGCCAGTATTTCTATTCTGGTAGAATGGAAAAGAACAGAATACAGTAGAACTGAATAGATTAGCATATAATAGAATAGGCCGTTGGCTGCAAAACCATTTACATTTCCGATTTTGGTCCCTAAATAGCGTCTGACATATTACAGGAAATTTAGTATTTTTCCCCACTCTTCACTTTGAGCTATGATACGCATGCATGCACACGGATATTTTTCTAGGAATGTTTATTTTTAGATTTAGATCCTCAAAGTGAAATTGAATTTTTGGTAGGATACAGTGCGTTCTCTACTTATCATACATGTGCAAAGGCAAATACATTTATAAATAAATCCAAATCTTGTAAAGCTTCAGGGTGTAGGTTTATGGGTAAAATTGTTATTGCTTTTTGTGAAACAACTCAGAAATTACCGATATTGCAGCCGTAAGCAGGCTGTTTAAAACGGGGTGTTCTTTAATGCCAAAATATCAGATACAAAATGAAACCAGGAAGCAGAAAATGAACAGTCTGTGACGAACATTAGAGGCAACAGATTTATCAAGAAGTAGGGGAACACCGATAAGCAATTTTCAAATTCCCTAAAGAGACTATGAAAGTCTAGGTTTTGCCTCCGGCAAAATAGTATTTTGAGTGATTATATTGTGTTCTTGTCAACAGTACAGAAGCTTAAGGACAGAACCACTCACCATGTTTTGATACTTCCCGCATACAGAGGAGATGAAGAAGTAGCCGCATATTCAGGGGCTTGTATGTTTCAGCCTTCGTGTCCTTAGCGGAGTTTCAAGGACATTTTTATGAGCAAGATGGAAGATGGAGGTACTTGCTTTCCTCGCTTTCCTTATGCTTTGCTCCTGCTGGTTTAGAACGTTGTTTCACGAAAAGGTATAAATATATTCGCACATTATTCCTTGGTCATTTTACTCTCTCCATTACGTATCTACAACAAGCAGAGAAAGTACTGTATTCCATCCAAAGATTCGATACTAAGATTGTACCAGAAATATATGTTTTGAGGCCCTCTTAGCCCAGAATTGGCAGTTATAGAAAAAAGACTCGCGCGCGCGCGCGTGTGTGTGTTTCGGTAAATTTCGCCCCACCCCAAACTATACCTCTCACGTGGAAATTTTGTCCTTGTCTTTTATTTTCACAAACATAATTCTAACAATTATGACACAAATGCCTTATGATTAAGAAATTCCGATGACAAAGAAAATGTCCTACATAGCCTGAATTTTGGGGATTATCCTGCGATGCACTCTTCATTCTGAATGATTTTTGTATAGTGCGAGGTTATAATAAAATAGTAATGGACAAAAATGCAGGGCTCGTTAACATATACAATATAAATCCAATGCATTTTTGTAGCGTCAAGAACCTCCAGGAAGGTTTTTTTTTATATATATTTTTAAATACTTATATCTTTCTCAAGTGAAAAAATACTATACGTTTTCTTTCCACTTTCTCTATTTACCCAGAGTAAATGTGTGTGTGTGTGTGTGTGTGTGTGTGTGTGTGTGTGTGTGTATGTGTGTGTGTCTGTGTGTCTGTGTGTGTGTGTGTACAACATAAACACAAACAAGCAGTTAAATATCAAACTTGGAATATTAAGTTCCGTATATTCCAGGGATTCGACACAAATAGTTTCAACTAAATTTCCCAACTCCAAACTATCCTTTACCTGAAAAATCTTTTGAAAATCTTTATTTTCTAAAAACTGGCTCCTGCTGATTCCGCAAGAGATAGACAAAAATCTTACTGCGCAGAAAATCGATAACGTTAAAGTACACGATTTAGGTCAAAAACTGATCTGCGAAATGTTCCTTGTTATCTTTTTACTGTTCAAATACTTACTTGTTCTAAACTGGGAAATCGTTCTTTTGTTCTTTCTTTCTTTCTTTCTTTCTTTCTTTCTTTCTTTCTTTCTTTCTTTCTTTCTTTCTTTCTTTCTTTCTCTCTCTCTCTTTCTTTCTTTCTTTCTCTCTCTCTCTCCCTCCCTCCCTCCTTCCTTCCTTCCTTCCCTCCTTCCTTCCTTCCTTTCTTTCTTTCTTTCTTTCTTTCTTTCTTTCTTTCTTTCTTTCTTTCTTTCTTTCTTTCTTTCTTTCTTTCTTTCTTTCTTTCTTTCTTTCTTTCTTTCTCTCTCTCTTTCTTTATTTATTTCTTTCATTCTCTCTCTCTCCCTCCCTCTCTCCTTCCTTCCTTCCCTCCTTTCTTTTTTTCTTTCTTTCTTTCTTTCTTTCTCTCTCTCTTTCTTTATTTATTTCTTTCTCTCTCTCCCTCCCTCCCTCCTTCCTTCCTTCCCTCCTTCCTTCCTTTCTTTCTTTCTTTCTTTCTTTCTCTCTCTCTTTCTTTATTTATTTCTTTCATTCTCTCTCTCCCTCCCTCCCTCCTTCCTTCCTTCCCTCCTTTCTTTCTTTCTTTCTTTCTTTCTTTCTTTCTTTCTTTCTTTCTTTCTTTCTTGTAAGAATATTTCTTATTGTAAGAATAGTTTTAGAAGAGTAAGTAGATAAAATACTGTTAATTCAACACATTGGCCCTTCATTCCTCGTGACCATGCAAAGAGAGCTAAATTTCAAAGTCATCACATAGTGACCCGCTTTTGAAAGATTTGACGATCGCTTAAGCTACTTACTCCCTTAATCTCCTTGTAGACTACTGGACAAAAAGTGAATCGTGTCCGGAGCGACAAACTCGTCTAAGTCCTATACGGGACAGCGCCTTGTTTATACATACGCAATACACTTGTGTAGCGGCAGCAACAAGTTGTCAGGAGCTCGAAATCTTAATATTACTTACTCATACGTAAACAAGGCTCTGTGCCCTGTAGGACTTGGACGAATTTGGCGTTCCAGATATGACTCGTTTTTATTTATTTTTTTTCACGGGTGTATTTAGAAGGAAATGTATAATAAAATCATTTCCGCAAATGTTTATGTGAATTAACGTGAAGCAGGTAGAAGAGTAAGTTTTAGTGAAAGTACTTTCTTGAGTGGATAGTAAATCTTGGTGAATATAGCACATAAGACCTTTTTTTTTTTTTTTTTTTTTTTTTTTTTTTTTTTTTCCCCTGAATACAATCTGGTTGAGTTCACAAGATCGTGACAAGGGCAGTACAGTTTAATATACGAGTGATCCATACTATATTCAGTTGTATGCATAATAATATGTGTTACACTGCTTTATTTTAGCACCAAAATGGTTAAAACAAGACAGTCCATATTACTGAAACGAAATTGCTCACTGGAAGATACCAATTATGGAACATCTATATCTGAAACTTTGAACGCTTACGTGAAGCATGTGGACTCTAAAAGGACTGATGCTCCAGACATAGAATATCATTATAGCTTGTGTCATTAGAAAGTATTGTGAAACATAGGGGAGTCCTTATGTAATGTTTAAGGTTAGGAGAAGTTTCTTTATATTGAATACCGATCGCTTAGACCAGGCATGGGAAAAATCGGCTCAAAGGGCCACTCAAGGCCATCTTTATCTAAGAGGCCTGTATACGGAAAGAGATTACGTTAATGACGTCATCACGGGAGGCTTATGTTTATCACCTATTTGTTTATTACGGGAATGCAACACATCATTACGTGGTTGGAACGCTAAGAAGTTGCTTGTGCCTTACAACGTGTCAGTACACAAGTGAGCGAAAAATTAAATTACAAAGTGGTGTAGTTTTCAATACAAAATGCCTAGGAAGTGTTGTGTGCTGGGTTATACCTCAAACTATAAAACAAGTGTAGAAAAGTGTGTTACAGTGTTTTCGTTTCCAAAGGATCCACACAGGAAACAACAGTGGGTACGTGCTATTCACAGGGATATTTATGAACCGGGTGTGGTATGTATTAAACATTTTTCTGAACAGCACATAGTGAAGGGATTTACTGTTACGGGAAATGAGGCAAGCGTTTTTTAGCACCCAGAAAAACTCCTAAACTTACTGAAAATCCATAGCATTTCGTAAATGACTCGAAGATGAAAAAATTTTTCATTTTCAGAGCTTTAAAAATAGAATTAGTGACTTGAAATTAGAGGGATTCACCGTCATCATAAAAGAAAACGATGTAATTTTTGTGAAAATTGTACCGAAGAAACTCCTAAAATTGTAGCAGCATTAAAAAGTAATTCCATTGTTATTATTTAGGTTCTATAGGGTAAAATTGTAATACCCAATAGTAAGTTTAAATGCATTCTCGGTAAACAGATGATATTGGATAAATGGTCTAAATTTGATGTTCTTTTGGTTCACAATAGCAAGTGAACAAAGAGAACATAAACTACTTCAGGCTGTCAACATTTTAAAGGTATGTTGGGAGGACATAAATGAAGATTCCACAGAATATCTAAAACCTAAATTCATAGAAGAGCAGGTAAAATTGGTCAGTCAAAAGTAAATTAAGTACACTCCCCCAGGAGCTTACAGACACTTACTTGATTCCAATGTTCTTTCTTTACCCCATCCTGATTACCTCAGACAACTTTCTCAACCCCTCAGTCCAGATAGAAACTCTTGCATTTAAAATATTTATCAGAGAAGGTGATCATGAAAAAGTAGTAAATTTGTTGAGACATATGAACAAGAATTTCTTAAAGTAGAAAACCAGAGAAACTTAATTCTACATTTAGGTGCTGAGACATGTGACATTAATAATATCGGTGCTGACTGTAATGTTAGTGATTGCGAGTTACCGGGTGCTATTTTGACGAGGAAAATAATAAAAGTAATAACCAACATCCTCTTGAAAAAATACTGCATTATTAAACAAAAAAGTTTGGTATTATCTACAGGAAAAAAAAGAAAGAAACTGGAGATATATTCGCATTACGAACGTAAGAAGCATGCATTAACAACTATGCAAAGCATGTTTTCCACTAACATACTAACACACATTAACTTTTAATACGAAATGTGAAAATATAAATGAATGCACGCTTCTTCCAGCGCAGAAATGCTGTAAAACATGTGTTTATTCCGTATGAATTGCTTGGAACGTCAGCCTCGCGTTGTGACGTCACGAATCGCATATCCAGGCCTCTTACTTAGAGATGGCCTTGGGCCACTCCAGCGAAACGCGTTCTTGTTTCACCCCACAGCCATCCCTCCCCTCCTCTGTTATCCAGGTTTACTTTTACTTCCGATACCCTTCATTCAGCAGAGAGTATGCCTTCGTCAGGACGTCAGTTTCATGAAGAGTGGCAGAGAGTATTCTTTGTAAATTACAAAAACAGGAAAGCTTGATGTTTAACATGCGAATTTCAATTTACAAATATAAAGCGTTACAATATCAAGCACCATGATGATCAGAAGGATACAGCAAACTTCAGAGATCTTACATATATTTATTTACAGTTTCTAAAAGTACTTTCTGAATACTCGTATTTGTGAACATACAAAACGATGTGATTCCACCTTTTAGGGGTTTAGTTTCTAATTAACTCACCAAAGAGTTTATTTAGTTTATTTGATTTAACCTATTGTATTTCGTGTTTTAAAGTTTGAATAAAATATTTAGATTAAAAAGACATAATTTGTTATGTTGATCAATAAGTTTGAAATACTTTAAGGCTAAACTTTACTGCTTAATGTATTGTCAAATAGAAACAGTTCAGTGTGTTAATGACGTAAGAATATTACATGCATAAGGTATAAGAAAGTTATAAACTTAAAGATTATGAAATTTTCCTAACCACAATATGTGGCTGTAATAATTATTATAAGCCAAATATGTTTAATATAAACAAAACAGTTAATAACAGCGTAGAAATTATTACTGCCTTTCAGATATAACGAAGCCACTACTGCACTTGTATCGAAACAACCTTCATCACTCGCACGTTGAAGCCGAAATTGTGAACGCCATAATTATGGAAATAATGGTGCTTCACATGGCATAATTAAATAATCGGGAAATATTAAAATCGTCGCATATAAAAAAGGTACAGACCTGGGAAGATTGTTCAGGGTTAAAATTGTCAGAAGGGACACTTAATGTTACAAACAAGTCATTGGGCAACCTGGTAAGACCAGTTTTCCTGGAAATCGCTTAGCACAGGTGTGTTGAACAGGAAAACAAGGGATGGTATGGTCCGCTTCGGCGAAACCCTGTTGCCACTGGAGAGGTAATTAGGAAGTGAAAGGCAGTCACTTGTCGCCCAGATCCCCGAGTGAGCAGGTCAGTCGGGACACTTGCCTTCCGGACCACGAGCGAGCAGGTCAGTCACGGGACTTGCCTTCCGGATCCTCCTCGAGTGTGAGGACACATTACATTTTACAGTAACAATCTTCGGTCTTAGTGAACACACAGTAACGACGTAATGTTTCTAATAGCGATCGGCAAACCTCAAGCATTATTTTGATTGAGAATAAAAGTGTTTCAACGAGAGTTCTGACTTTTATGTGAAAACACTCACGCATACCTATAAATTAAGGTCCATGCCAAGCAGCCGGAGCAGAAACCACCTGAGAACAGCATTCCGCTTAGGGTAGCGGAACGGAGGCCGTGAGACCGCATCAACGTTCAATTGTTACCGCTTCTCTCATGCCCATGACTGGCTTAGACATACAAGGTGCCAACTTCCCAACCATTCTGCCGAATCCGATGTTAAAACTACATTGAACTTAATATAACAAGTTACTATTTTCATCGGCTAATGCGAATTTTTAAGTTAACCGATGACAGCGTCCCTCATAGGCATTCCCCTTTCAATTTTTGAACGTATTACATATTTTGAAGTTCGTATCTCCTAATGACGAAAGGTCATCTCTTCCGTGACATATGAATGTAAAATTTGACTGTCAAGGTTGCTAAGACTATGACAAGGTTCGGAGGGGGACTTAGCACCTCGACCTATAGAAGATCCTTTGTGCCTGTGCTTCTGATTGGTCGTTCTCCCGGGAGGTAAGAGTGAGGTGAGAGGATACTAAAGGTGGTCAAATATGAGTAGAGATGACAGTAGAGGGCAAGATCCCTAAAAGCTACAGATTGAAACTCCCCTCCGTCCTGTTGATTTATAGTAATCCTCATGCCTTAACGGCCTTTTAGACGCTCTGAATACACAACAGCACTTAGGTGACTTGGCAACCGCACTAGGTAAGAGTATATAAGAGGACCATCTCTATTGTGTTCATGTCATTAGAAGCGGAAGAAAGTCGAGGAATAGCTTTACAACTTCTTGGAATGTGGTCCTTAAGGAATGGGTACTACCATAAACATACCCAGGGCGCCGCGGAATTCGGAAATCCTCTTGGATGCAGAGGATAAGGATTTACGCAGAGCAAACTGCCTGCCATGCAACGAAACTTAGAACCCGGAAATAGCCCTCAGGGCGAAAGGGAAGGGAAATGAGAAGTGAAGTGAAATGAAGGGATAAGAAATTCGGAGGATGTAATTATCCTTCCCACCATTCGCTCAGTGAACCTTAGGAAACCTCCGGAAAACTTCCCATGGGTGAGGAAGAACTCCCGGCCTCCTGAATGAGGACCACAGACGCTACCACCTGTGATGTCTAGCCGCTCGGCGTCAAGGTGGCGAACACATGCAATCAATACGAGGACGACCCTGACAGTATTCACAACACCATGGTTCTAAAAACGAATGAAATATGTTTATATTTGATAACTGCTTTTTAATGTTTTGCGAGTTGATTGACGCGTAATTAGTTGAAGTTGCTAATAGTTTGTTAATTATCATTCAAAGATTTTGTGCGTTCACTCAAAAATGAAATCTGTATTTCTGTGAACTGCATAACACACAAACGTAAAGTGCGTTAAACACCATCCTTGGTATCAACAAAATTCCCCCGCTAACTACCCTTTATTATAGAAAATGTAATACCATATGTTTAAGATATTTTCATGAAAAAATAAATGTGTAGCCTGAATTTTCTGAAAATAGTCTCTGAAGACCTCTACATTCTGAATTACTTCTGCATAACCGGTAAAACATAAGAAATAGGCAAAATCTTACTACACAAAGTGCAGATCTCGTTAAAGGACACAATTTATATGAAACACGTTGTTTGTGAAGTTACCATTTTCGAGATATTTCTTGGTATTGGTTTGAATTTGCAAGTACTTACATTTTTCTCAAATGCGAAGCTATTTGTTTTTTTTTTTTTTTTTTTTTTTTTTTTTTTTTTTTTTTTTTTTTTTATGTCCTGGCCAAGCAAAGAGAATAAAATTTCAAAGCCATCACATAGCGACCAGCTCTTAAAAGATATGATCATCCCTTACAGTATTGCCCTATTCCTCCTGTACCTGCAACGAAATGTGCAATAAAACCATTCCTACGGAATGTTTATCTCGATTAGCATGACGTGGATAAAAAAAGTTTTATGAAGTGGGACAGACACGAAGGGGGACTGCGGCACCTCGAAAATAGAGATCAGCAGTAGCAGTAATAGTAGTAGTAGTAGTAGTAGATTTTTTACTTGGAGGGGAAATGTCAATGCATTCCAGTGACAAGTGTGGACATCCACTAAATTTCCTCCAATATACCTCACAACACTACGGAGCCACTTCTCAGTATTACTTCGTGGTGCTACTACCTTTGTTCATTATTGTTTTTTCATCCCTTTTCTTTGCCTTTAATTACCTATCATTTCTTGTATTATAATCCAGTTTTGTTTACTTTCCAACGTTACTCGAATACTAGTATACTACCGGTATTTGGGGCTTGGTTGAGCTTTCCAATACTCTCTTGTCTAATTTCCCTCCATTGCTGGCATTTCAATATCGTGTGTTCTGGAGTATCACTGTCTCCACAGCACCGGCAGTTTTCGCTGGTCGCTAGCACGGTTTTGAATAAATAAGCTTTAATATGTCGTGACAGGAATTCAAACGCAATCCAACTTCCCATGTTTTCTATTTATTTATGGTTTAATTTGTTAATTATAAAAATATAATTTCCACCCACAAAATTTGTTTGCACAACAGGGAATAGAAAAGCCAGCTATCAGCTGCCATTAAATTTTGCGTCTACTATACTCATTTGTGACATCCTCACAGAGCCTAATGTCTTGACGTAAATGTAAGGCTTGTTTTTCTTTATTACCGTCATGGTAATAATGGACTTCAGAACTATTAATGAAAATTGAAAATATACAGTGCAGGGTAGTCATGGCTTAGCATGAACACGGGAAATGACCAGGCGGTGGTTATAACTACTATTTTGGCTGGTGTAATTAATTATTCTATCATTATTGCTCAGTGTAAGTTAAAACCGAAAACAAACTATGAATATGAAACGTGCAAAAGCGAAGAACCTCCTCGCTGTTTGACTGCAAAAGGTCGCACACCTGCTGATACCTATTACAGAATGACTGCAGTATATGGAGAGACCGCCTGCGAAAATAATCTCCAAGGAATTGGCTTGCACGATTTGTTTGCTAAAAGAGAATCCACGAACAGAGTGAGTTCAAAAGGCTATCAAGCTAAACTCAGCTCATCATGTTGATGCTGAGCTTTGATATAATGGAAGACTTTAAGAGACTTTAGTTTAGCAACGAAAAGATCCCCTGACATATTCACAAATTTATTCAAAATATCTGGAATATGTGTCGCGAACTACTCGTATTTTGTTGCCTGGAAGTAAACAATCAGCTCTTCCACTCCATTTGGCCCGCTCATTTATCGAGCTAAGCAAGCTTAATACTGACCATACCCTCTCCCTACCATCGTGGGATGGAAAATAACGCCGAAAATCATGACAGAGAAAGTAACTCATATTACACACACACATACATCGGTATGCATTGTTGGTTTCTGTTTATTATAACATATTGTGACCCAGTGGTAATGGCTAACGTTATTGAAAGGTCGGCGCCGAGGACTCGGAACAAGACAAGCCGTGAGATCGATTAATGTAATTGCGATAAGCGCTATCACCAAAGAATAAGCACCCTCTGGATTAAATGTTTTAATGAAGATGTAATAAACTGTGATCTGCAAGAGGAAATGGATCGAGACCACCTTCAAATATGCCCGGTCACTTCTAGGGCCCCATTCATCAGTGAAAAATATTGGAGAGCAAGAGGATTAATGACTTCATTGCCAAAAATCCAGCATTAATTAACAACACCTGGCTCGAAGCCCAAGAACATCTTGAATATGTTCGTCGCCAGGAAAGCCTATGTGGGGGACCCAACTCCTTAAGAGCTAGATAGTATAGAGTAAAATAGAATAGTGGTACAGAAAGCTTCGAATCATACTTTACCGGAAAGAAGTTCAAACGCAGAGACGCTGCTTAGACCAATAGGTCATGTCTTGAGGTTTGAAGCTAAACGAATAGAAGTAGGTGTTGCTCATTTTGAGGCGCAGTTAGACTATGAAAAAAAATCGGGTGGTTTACTTTCTGATTGGGTGAGGAAAAAGCACAAGGAGCTTTTAATAGGGCTTTTAGAACAGTGATATTTGGATGGAACATTTTCTTGATACCTTGTCAGTGTGGTGGGTCCACTTTTTGACAACCAAGAGTTGATTGCCCGCCTATGCATAGTGTGCTTCCCAGGTAGAAGCCTAGATTCCATCAGTGATCCTTGACTCCTTATCAGGCACAACAAGCATTTGATGGTATCTAAGTATATCGTCTCCATTCCAGTTTCAGTGGCCCGAATATGGAGTCCCTGTTGACATCATAAAGCTGAGTGCACCCCGGAACGGAGCTCTGCCTTGTAATGTTGGTAGGTATAACTGCCTCTGGGAATGCTAAATTGTTACCCAAAACGTACTTTAAAGGTATTATAATTACTTATATGTGAAGCAATCCGTTGGACTCGGAGGTTTGTCGGTTTTTATATTGCAAACACCCCGAAAGGAAAGGAAAGATTTACTGGAATTGCAGAAAGAAAGGTGGGTGGTCGTAAGGGGATAACAGAATACGTGGGAGACAGGATTCAAATACCGAAAGGTCTCAAGAGTCGCTACACATTCATTCCTCTAAGTTGGGCCAGGTTCAAGCTTTAAAACTTGTGACTTTTCTTAAAAAAGTTGTTGAGAAGTATCCCGAGATACCACCAGAGAAATACCTTCTGACGTTTTAGCCGTTCTTCCTCACATACAAATTTTCAGCAGGGCTGTGACTCGTTAGTGATTGAAAAATACACCAGGTAATCGAGGAACAACCGAAGAACTTAAAGTGCCAAATGGACATAAAGATGCTGTCAGAGATAAGATTTCTTTTATACTTACTTTCGACGATGAGAATTTCGAATTTATAAATGACAGAATACTAATTTTTGGAACATATAAAATTGTAAATAGGTTGTTGAATAACATCACCTAATATGTAGGTGAAATTTTAAATTTTTAACTCACAAATATTGTTCCAAGTTTTTGTTGTTCTTGATTATGTTACCCAATTAGACGATAGTCTACGAGAATAAACTCTAGCTCCTTCTTAGATTAATTATGTTCTTCTTCAGTCCAAAGAAGAGACCGCATACACAAAGGTGTTGATAGTCGTACCTGAAACTGACAGATATGAAAATTCACTATTACGTAACCATTCCAAAAATCATAATGATAGACTTTTGAGCATTCAATAATACAAGTTGCTAAAATTACGTTGGTGAAAATGCGTTTGTTTCACCTAAAGAAATCTGCTTACCGGAGAATCCAGAGTGAAAGCCTGCAAAAGATATGTAGCAGTGAAGAGGACCTTCTTCTTCCTTTTCTTCAACTTACCTGTTCTACCACTATAATGGCATTAGAAGTTTTCCTCGGTTCCCGAGGCTCACATTTTCCTTTTGAATCCGATTTAAGATGGGAGATTAGCCCAAATTTTAAGGTCCCTCTTTTATCCCCAGGGTGCTCGAGTAGATCCTCAGTTCTTGAGGTAGAGATTGGGCATTTCCTCCCAACCCCGAAAGGTTTTGGTTTTCTTGCCAGTATTAGGGAGGCTTCTTTCGGTGGTTTCCCACTGGGCGATGGGGTCGCCACTTCCCTACACCGCAGTGAAGAGGACTGATTGGTAAAAATTTCAACAAATGTGATGTGTACACTTGCTTTTCTTCACCATAAGGCGCTGGAATACCCTTTCCAGCTATCAAGTAACAGATTAATTTCTTCCTGTGACCGAGTACTTTGAAAGAGTATATGTTGAAGAATTCGAGGAAGAAGACAGGCACCACCTCCACGATTCCCTCCAGCTTTACGGAATCAGTAGTTCCTATTACAAGGTAAAGCTGAAACTAGGATTTCAGGAAGTAAATAATCAATTTAAAGGGATAAGGGATCTAATGAAATAAGGAGCAATAATTAATTGATTTAAAAAGAAAATACAAAAGCAGAGGAATACATTGTCTAAAGTTTACGCGTATAAAGTTATCTTCGTTTCATGTGGAAAGTGGAAAAAGGGCGTTAGGTAAGTAGTTAGCAGAGCATGAGCCAGGTACAAATTTGTGGAATTAGAAAGGCTGGGAGCTTCCAGGTAGTGAGCTGGTGAACGGGAAGAGAGACGATACAACTTCTAGACTGTATTCTAGGAATTAGGAAAAGATAGGAAGGGCTCGCTAGCTAGCCGACAGAAAAAGTGATGGGTCACATCTACGATTAGCGTCCTTAGCGACACACTCTCTCAGTGACAGGCCTAGTGGTCAGATACATTTGCGTCTCTTGCTGCGTGTTTGTAACGCAGTTGTCTGCCCGCCACGTGCAGAATTGTAAGCCTGCAGATAGTCATCAGTCTACAAGTTATATTCAGTATTATTACCTTACATCGATCGGCAATTTCTCCACAATCGTGAGTTTAAAGATTCATTAAACATTTTATATACTACGGGCTTGTATTGTACTTAATGTTGAAACACTCACGCATACCCTGAGTAAAGAATATCACTGCTCGAGCTAGGCCAGGTACAACCACGAACTGTAATATTGTGGATTTAATATCCACTGGCGCCCAGTATACTACATCGTCGGGAAGCAGAGAATTGCTTCCAAAGATCGCATCCTCGGTGGAAAGTTAGGTTGCTGCAAACTGAGCCCTAGGCAGGACGGTTGCTTCAAAGGTATGAGTCAAACAAATAAATTCTGTAGAAGCACACATAACAAACATCAGATTATGTCAGGGCTTTACCACTCGTTTCCATTAAGTCTTTTATTAAGTACTACATAAACAAAGTGGTACAGAAACTATGCCCCAACAATCATAATTTGGACAAAAGTTAGAGTATTCGGATGTGGTAAACAACAGATTCTTGAACAAAGCTTACATATCATCATACTGAGGTAAGAGTTGTTGGACGCTGGCCTACTGATCCCTAAGTCGGGGATTCAAGTCCGGCCCAGACCGATGGCTTTTAAGTGTGCTTAAAAACGACAGGTCCATGTCAGTAGATTTACTGGCATGTAAAAGAATTCCTGCGAGACGAAATTCTGCCACACCGGTGACGCTTATGTGACCCTTGCAATTGACAGCGTCGTTAGGGAAAACATATATTTTAAATATTTACATAGAACCCCACGACACGAAACACGAAAAGAACGAAAAGAAAGTTTTCCTGAATAGGGTGATCATTTGTTAATTTTTATAATTATAAAATAATATTTGGCCCGGATTCGAACTCAGGGACCTGCATGTGGTATTTGTGGTGGACGAAACGGCATCTGGGCGGGTTTTCCCCGGTTTCTCGCCACTCATCCCACCAACTGTTCCATCATCACCTTTACATTCATCAATTTCGCCTGCATTTGCTATCATCCTCTTCCTCATTCTCATACCTGGTACTGGGCCATAGTTTCCTGTGCTCCCCTGTGTTTCTCCCTGACCCTAGGCACAAGCTTCCAAGTCCTAGGGGCTGTCAGTTCTCCATAGGGAAGGTAATCAGATAAGAAAAAGATGAATAAAATAACATAAAACTTGAATTTTATTGCTATTTTACATATCTAAATTATGCTTGAGGGGGGAAAACACTTGGGGAAACCCATAACTGAAAATTCTGTTCTTCTTAGGGATCGAAATTTGTTGACAAATCTGATGTGTTGCACTCACACGACTTTCTCTATTCTTGTACTAACCATTCTTACAAACTCTTATTCCTAAATATTCTTCGTGTTAGTCGAGATAAACTTCTGTACAAATTATCTTATTGCTTATTTCCTTGTAGGTGCAAGAGGAATATTAGAACACAGTAGGCTTAGAGCGATAGTTAAATATTTTAAAGCTTTGAGATTCCGTTCTCTCAGCACGCTTAGCAAAAAAAGGGGAAAAAAAAAAAAAAGAATGAATAGCGATATTTCATTATACAGAAGTATAAGTTATCCAAAACTTTACACAAATAACAAGGAATATCTCCGAAATGGTTCACTCAACAACAACAAAAAAAAGTTCAAGATATACATTTCATTTGTCATAAAAATATCTCAAAGATATGGCATTTTAATTTGTGAAAAAGTTCCATGTAAAGGGTAATTTAGGGTGGCGCAATTTTCTTCAAAATCTTTGTGTCGCATCCTTGAAAGACATTAAACTTAAATGCAACTTTTAGTTTTAATCAACTCTTCGTTTTTGAATTATTCTGTCCACAAACTGACCTACACACACACGGACCTAAGTAGGTTTTTGGATTCAGGAAGCCTAAAAATAAATATTTCCGGTGAAGTCTCTACATCGCATTTTTGGGAGGAATACAATACTTCCTATACTTTACTATACGTAGTAGAGAAATTAAAAATTGCTGTCTTACATTAGAATTCGTAAAATGCAAAGGTGGAATAATTTTATTCTTTCCTCAATTCTAAAATGCAATTAAATTAAAATTATGTAGTAATTTGATGCAGAACAATTTAGAGAAAAATCTGGTGGTTGCGCAACAATGCAATGCAACCAGCGGCCACTACTTGAAGTCCGCCACATTTCTGCTCATTGAGACCTCCCTTGCATCCTCCACCATATGAAGTTGATAATGAGACCTTTCCTATTTCGGGCTGCACTACACCTGCACTTATGAGTTTCCAGAAGTTCAGGCTTCACGCAGGTTAGATCTTGTTCCAATCGCAGGCCGTGTATAATATGTAACAGAAATTGTTTTGTTATATTTTAGTTCTAAAAATATTGCCATGCTTATATATATTCTTGTGTTCTAAATACAAGTATATATATACTCGTATTTAGAATACGGGATGGCTTGAAGTTATCAGTAACTGGAGTGTGACGCGTGATGGGCACTATCATTGCAAAATGTGCCTCTCCTATGTTATGTTTAACACTGCATATGTAGGCTTATGGTCAGAAAAGAATGTTTCATATACACCTGCTGAAATGTCATTATTGGAAAACATGATGTAATAATATACATAAGGAGCACTCGAAAGAGCATTAAGTATGTTGTTTTAGTCACTATAGTCTTTTATGTATTTTGTTCTTTTTACACACGTTATTATGATAGCGTCCACACTTTTGGTCGCACAATGAACATATGCAGTCAGTGTCCGGTTGGTGGAATCTTTGCGTTCTGCATATCTTGTGATGGAAGCCGTGGATAGCGAGTCTGGAAAATATTCAGCATAAAAGAGGGCATAACCTGCGAAAAGTTGACCACAAGACGAACCATGGAAAATATGATGTATCTGTGAGTGTTAAAGTTTGTTGTTGAAATGCTAGTATTCAACGTGCTTCTTAAATTAAATCTATCCAAATAGCTTGATATATATATATATATATATATTGTTCCCTCGTAATTATCGTAATTAAAATCTCCCATTAGTACGATTTTATCCAAATTTATATTTTTAAAAGCATTATGTGTAGCATCTTTAAAAGTAATATTTCTGGTTCCGGGAATCCACAGACTATGTAGTGCTTCTTAATTTGAAATGAAATTAAACCAATGTGACCTGTACCATCTACAGCATTAATGTAGTTTACATCACGCACTTGAATCTGTTATACATTTGCAGAGCTCCACGGTGCAAGAGAGGCCAGTGGTATGTTCTGGCTCTAAGCGAGACGTGTGGTGAGAGGCAGTTGAGCTGGCCTGTGTAGCCTGTAATAATAGACAATAATAATACAAGCAACCGAGAAGGTCTCACCTTACTTTTAGGATCTTTATTTTCCAGGGAATAAACTCACTCCTCGATATGGTGCTATTGTCTAACATTTGAAATGCAGATTGTGAAGTGCAAGCATGAGAGCACCTAAGGTTTCATTGTCATTTCTTCGTTTCTTATGAAGTGTTATTGTTGTATTTTATTATTATATTGTTATTGCTATTATTATTATTATTAATTATTGTTGTTATTATTAATTATTGTTATTGTTGTTATTATTGTTGTTATATACATATTCCTAGTGATTTTTTTGAAAATTCAATTCTTAACATTTCTCTGAACCATCTATACTCAATTTATGTTGAAGAGAGGCTAAAGTTTCACTAAATATTAGTATATCTCTATAGCTGTACCATTGATCTGACCTTATGCAATCTATTTTCTTCTGTAGTGAATTAATATTTTGGTAGATGATTTTTTTCCCTCTGCCCTCCCTTAAAGTATTATAAGACAATTTCAGACACTTTTCTTGTATTCTTACCATTTTTAGCACTTTCAGATATTTTACCTATAATAAAATCCTTTGCTACCGACACGAACTCTTCAACAGCGTGGTTTGTTATTCTTTTGTCATATTCCTGTACATCTACGTTTCTTGTAAATAATCTTATTGCGTTCTCAGGCACTTCATTTGTTTCCGCAGTTCTAGAATTTATTAATTTAGCGTCACTTGTGGTTGTTTCTCCAGAAGCTAAATAATTTTAGACTTTTACAAATTCTAGTTCATCTCTGTGCTTCATTATTTATGTTAATTCATAAAATACAAACTCATCCCACAGTGGATTTCTATCGTTTAATGAAGCGAATTCATTTGAAGCAAATTTATAAATTGAAGTGTCCATTACAGGTGATAACTGATAAAGGTCACTTACTGTTATTACGGAAACTCCTCGAAAAGGGAGGTCAATTCCCATCATCTGTTGCAGTCTGGTATCAACTCTACTGAACATTGCACTTCCAACCATCAATATATCATCAAAAATAGCAGCTTCAAATTAAACAATTTCTCTCTGATCGTATTGGCTAAGTCGCTGGATAGGGCGGGCATGTTGCACACAGGTAAAGCGAAAGCTGTGTGTAGTGTGATTCCGTTAATCAGGAATGCCGCCTTACCCGATGGGGCGCACAGTAGTACTATAAAATTTTGTCCTTGTCGCCTCCCAGTAAACTGTCAAAGTAATGTGTTATCGTCTAATACAGCGCATTTATGCCGTACTTAGAAATATTCTCATTGGCAGTCTATTAGTTTTAAAGCTATTTAGTACATTCATAATAAATTCTCTCCGTTTTCCATTTAATTTGTTAAATAATTCAAACATTTTTTCTCGGGATTCCCTTCTAGGAATTGTAAATCTATTTATGCACTGTTTATCAGCCCCTTCCAAAATACCTTGTCCCAAAATGTCCATCTCATTTATTGCTTCTGCGTTCTAAAGTTCTGCGTCGTAATAGCTGACACCATTTTCAAAAATATTATTAGGAACTGTCTGCAATGCTTCGTTCAGTGCTTCATCCGTTTTAATAGAAAACTTGTTTCCATTATTTTCAATATCTTTCAATTTAGCACAATACAATTCGTAGCAATTCTTGCTCTCTTTGTCACAAAACTTATCTCTAAATGGTACCAACAGGAGAACTCGCTCTCTCTAATAATTGTCGGGATCTTGCGCTAACTTATATCTTCTGTATCTGATCACTGCAGACTTTCCTCTTTTTTACTGCTGTGTCTGCATCTTCATCGTCATTTATTTCATGAACTGTTCTGTTGTAGGGCTTATTATTAACTAGCCACAAAATTGTGCTAAACACACATTCTCTAAATGTTTTGGACGTTGGCATTTGTTCTATATAAGATTTTGCATAAAAACGTCTTCCGAATCTATCGGCAGTTGTTCTAAGGTTCTCTTGTTCTTCAGCATCACTACCCGCTCTTGTGACGGACTAGTATTTATGAGGATGTACACTTTGACATAGAGAGAGAAAGCACAAAATAAGCTGTTTCTTGAGCAGACATTAAATTGCTGTTTAAAATGACATTGGCTATTTTGCGCAATTTTTCCTTTAAGCTCTGATTCCCTGATTTTACGCCTTTCTTTGCATTTCTCAGAAGTTTTGACAGCCCGGACTCTACTTTACTTATGTACTTTATTATAGAAGTTGCCAGTCCGTACTCTTCCAGAACTAGTTGCATGTCCATGTTAGATGCAAACAAGTGCAACATTTTATTATTCTTAACATTAATACCAACTTCTAAACTGCATTTTTTTAAGAACACGCGCGTTTGCTTCAAAGATGATCTTATTGCGTTCAAGTACTGCATTTCAGCCATATTAAGTTCCTTTGAAATGTCTATGAAATAAATTGATTCTAACTTTTTATAGAAATAGCTCATCAACTTATTTATATTTTTTCAGGTTGTCCCTTGTTTTCAGCCGCCGGCAATGGAGTCAAGATAATGGTCCTAGGCATCATAGGTAAAGGAACATGAAACCTGCATGACATTTTATTCTTCCTACCTTTATAACAGGTATATGTGTGTTTCTGAAGAGCCATGTATGGGTCAATTTCATAGTACTCGCAAGTGATGCATTTATCAATAAAATGTATAGCTTCTTTGATTGACCCTTTGTTTGATGGATTATAACTCGGAGAATCTTTCAACGAGAGAAACATGTGTTCGTGTGGGTAGCCTCGCATTTGAAATTCTAACCTCCGATAATAATCTTCGACGGCATCTTGATTTAAATATACTGTGCTCTGCTGTAAGTACTTTTAAGAAAGATGAAATTTTATAATCGAAATATCGAGCATACGTAATAGGATCATCCCTAATTAACAACGTCTTTTCATTGTTGCTCATTTCAAGTGCTTCTTTCGTAGTTAACTTCCTATTATGTTTCATATGGTATAACGATAAAAGCAGTTCGGGCCGCCAACTTTCTGAAGCGGATAGGATAAAAAACAAAGTCGGTTTTCCTAATTGTCTGATCATTGTTATTAAATCCCTTTTCTCCCAGAGTGCTGGAATAGATCGGATGTCTCTGCTGAACTGATAACCGCTGTCAACTTTAATTAAATTATTGATAAATTCCTGCTTTAGTAAATTCCCTGCATTAATTTTACTGGAGAATCTCTTGGTTTTCTTCAAGCACATATTCATGTTAGCAATGCATTGCCTCTCTTCTGTTTGCTCATGAACAACAGTCTGCTTGGTATGGAAGATCTGCGATCAACTCGTCTACATTCAGATTTAGCGCGATCACTATATGTAAGATATTTTGGCATATTAAAAGGCTGGCCGGCGAATATTTTAGGAAGGCAAAGTTCATCCAAATTTTTTATTAAATGCCAAGCGACTTGTCTTTTGTCCTGCCCTGGTGCTATTATTTCTATCGTGTTTGCACCTATTTTATTTCTCGACATTAAAAATACTTCTTCCCGTCATCGTCCTCACTTTCATACTCTATTGCACTTTCATCTTCGGCTCTGAGTTCCAGAGAATTTGTCTCTTTAGCTTTATTGTCGACGATGAACTCCACATTTTCTGTGTATTGTTTTTCATATCTCTTTAAATACAATTCGTCTATTTGAATACTATTTTTCTTATAGAGTGGAGTTTCTTTTAAGTATTTCAATGCGTCACAGACGACTGCTGGTCTAATTGTTTTATACATGTAGTACGATTTGTACAAAATATGCCGCTTTAACTGTAACTGCAATGTTGCCATATCATCGAAAGATCTTGGTAGAACATGTAGACACTCGTTGATATCAGTTGGAATATTTACAACCGAGCTCTTTACTCATAATTGTGGATTAAGTGCAAAAGCTTTTAAAGGTCGCATTTGCATAAACGGTATATAAGGACTGTATAATCGTTCCTCTGAAGATGTTTTCTTAATACATTCTGGTATATCCACAAATTTTATACCGCTACTTGTCACCATTTTTGGTACTTTTAGCTTCACAATATAATTCTCACAAGTATTACGCACGTGTGAAGAAGCATAATTGGATATCCTTTGAAGAAAATCTTCAGAATTGTCGTTTCCATGTTTTCTTTTAATAATATTTGTGTTCAGTTTAGAAACAGTGTTTAAAATCAGACCTTCGCAACTGCAGCAAACATACTCTGTTACATTTTTTCTGCTTCGGATAAAATTCAATTTTAATCTTGACGAATCATTGTCTGTTTGCACTAGTTTGTTGTAAAAGTACCTTGAACGGAGGATCTCATTATTTCTTTGCCCCACTTTCGGTTATATTCTTCACTTTTTTAGAATACGTGTAAATTTCATAAATTCTGACCTTCATATGCTCCTTGTTTTTCTTTCCTTCTGTTTCTTTATAATTTTCCTCTTTTCTGGTTTGCTACATGTACTCATTGTTTCTCTTCCCTTCAGATTCTCCGTAGTCTTCATCTTCTCTGACTTACCGCATGCATTCTTTGTTTCTCTTTGTTTCAGATTCTCTGTATTCTTCAACTTCCCTGGCTTGCTGCTTATAGTCTTGTTTCTCTTCGTTTCAGATTTTTTACGTTCGTACTTTAATCTAACCACATCTTCATACCTTGCGAAAACCACATTAATATGTATCATCCATCGTAATAACAAGCGCTTGCCATAATAAAGAGAAACGGGGAGAAAAGGAATTACGATTCCAGTAGGCCTTGAGCGATAGTCAAATCATTTAAGGTTTGTGACTATGTGAAAAATTTGAAGTATTGTAAAGCTCGCACAAATAACAAGGAATATCTCCGAAATGGTTCACTACCCAAACAATTTTATTTGGACATAAATTGTGTGTTTTAACGTCTACATTTTTATTAGGTAGCATTTGGTCTATCTCTTACGGTTTACCAGTTATTCAAAAGTCATCCAGAATAAACCGGACTACTTGGGCTATAGCCAGAAAATTCAATATATACATTTCATTTGCCCTAAAAATATCTCAAACCTATCACATTTTCAAGAAAATCAACATTTTCGAAAAATTTTCCATGTAAGGGGTAGCTTAGGGTGGAGCAATTTTCCTCAAAATCGTCGTGTCGCATCCTTGAAAGGCATTAAACTTAAATACCAACTTTAGTTTTTAACCGACTTTTTGTTTTTGAGTTATGCTGTCCACAGACTGACAGACACACTCACGGACCTTTTTTCTAAAAATGCTTTTTTGGATTCAGGAGGCCACAAAACATATATTTCTGGTAAAATATCGACATCGAATTTTTGGGTGGAATACAATACTTCCTCTACTTTACTGTACGTACTAGAGAGAGTAAAAATGAACAACTATGTTCCATTTCACGAAAGTCTTAAGTTTTCCGGAACTGACACAAATAACAAGGAATATCTCTGAAATTGTTCACTCTACAAAAAAATTTATTTGGACATAAATTGTGTGTTTTAGCGACATCTGCATTTTTTGTATAGTAAGATTTTGTTTATCCCTTACGGTTTACGAGTTATTTAAATCATTCTGAGTAAACAGGAGTACACAGGCTATAGCCAAAAAATTTAAAATATAGATTTTATTGCTCATACCAATACATTAAACATGTGATTTTAATCAAAACCTTTAGAGCAATTTTCAAGAAAATCCAAATTTTCCAAAAATTTCCCATGTAAAGGGTAGTTTAGGGTGGGGCTATTTTCTTCAAAATCTCCCTGTCGCATCCTTGAAAGACATTAAACTTAAATACCAACTTTGGTTTTTAACCGACTTTTCGATTTTCAGTTATGTTGTCCACAGACTGACACACACACCTTTTTCTAAACACCGGACCTTTTTCTAAAAATGCTCTTTTTGGATTCAGGGGGTCCCAAAACATATATTTCGGGTGAAATCTCGACATCGAATTTTTGGATGAAATCCTCCACTTGCCAATAGAGAAAGTAATACAAATTGGATTGTAATGCACTGGGAAAAATCTGTGTTGCATTCACATGACTTTCTCTACTCTTATACCAACCATTCTTAAAAACTCTAATTCCCATATATTCTTCGTGTTTGTTGAGATAAACATTAGCAGAAATTATTATGTTATTGTTCATCTTCCTTAGGTAAAATGAGAATTGTGAATACAGTAGACTTTGAGCGATAGTCAAATCTTTTAAAGCTCTCATATTCTGTTCTTTTTGCAACGATGTTGCATTTGACAAAAGCTTAAGTTTTCCGAAACTGACACATATAACAAGAAATATATCCAATATGGTTCATTCAACATCAAATTTATTTGGAAATAGATTGTATGTTTTAGCGAGATCTACATTTTTTATATTAAGATTTGGTCTATCTCTTACGGTTTACCAGTTATTCAAAAGTCATCCAGAGTAAACAGAGCTAGATTAAGCGAGGAAATCAAAATATAAATTTCATTTGTCATTAAAATATCTTAAACATATATCATTTTCATCAAAATCGTTAGAGCTATTTCCAAGAAATCAAACATTTTTAAAAATGTTCCATGTAAAGGGTAGTTTAGGGCGGGACTATTTTCTTTCAGATCTTCGTGTCGCATCCTTGAAAGACATTAAACTTAAATACCAACTTTGGTTTTTAACTGACTTTTTGTTTTTGAGTTATGCTGCCCACAGACCGACACTCAGACTGACAGGTACACAAACACACATACACAAACCTTTTTCTAAAAATGCTCTTTTTTGGATTCAGGGGGCCTCTAAACATATATTTCCGGTAAAATCTTGACATGGAATTTTTGGGTGGAGTACAATATTTTTACTTACCAGTAGAGAAAGTGAAAATGAACTGGGTAAACTGTCTCCCACGTGGACAATTTCAGTTCTAGAACCTAATAGTTTCATGAACATTGAAAATGCAGATGGACTGCAAAAGAACAAGTATAATGGCAGTTGTTCAGTAATATTTCTGACGCAGCTCAAAAGTTGTACCGAACACACCATACAAAGCAGGCAAGTGCCTGTTGCTGAGCTGCCGCAGCTGGTTCAGTAGTGTGCCAAAGATCCGCCAGATAGCGCACAATGTAACTAGTGAAACTGAATTAGCGGTAGAAAGCTCTGAGGATAATAATAATTGTTGGTAATTTTAGGTTCAGTTAGCCACAACAGGTTCCATAACTCGCCCTTAGATAGCATGGCTGGAGCTTATACTGTGCAGGTTCGCTTCTGCAGATGACCCAAGACTCATATGAAAGTAACAGATTTCCCTAATTCCCCACGTAGGCAGTAGAAGTAGCATATTCCGCTAAAATTTAAAATACAAATATTTTACAGCAATACGGTTTATCTCAGGATACTGATGGCAGAAAAGAAAATATGAGAGGAAAGATCGAGAAACAGTGAACAGCATGACTCGGAAAAGAAAATGTTGATGCATGGTAGGTATACTTTAAATTTAATACCAGGATATTTTAAGGATGCAAGACGGCAATGTTCGTGAAATTCTCTCCACGAACTAACTCTTTACACGAGATAATCCTTTAAAACAGAAGTATCGGCGCAAAGTATCACTTTTAGATAATAGCAAGAAACAAACACACTACTTTTCCATGGAGAATTGAAATCGATTTGAATTCTCATTCCAGGTTGAATACTGCATGGAAATTGCGGATTCAGATCTAACTGAATCCTTGTATCCGATCCTCTTAGAAGTGGGATCGAATCGAAATTTTGTTCCATGGGAACATTTACAGGATTCAAATCGATTTTAATCCGCTAAGGATGTTAACTTCCATTGCACTCGTAACACGCTGCACCTAGTCATTTTGTTTTCTTGGCGAAAGTTGTGTAATAAAACCAACAAAGCCACTTTTATTGTTTCTAACGGGTGATCCAAAAGACTGTAAACCGACTGCGCTGTGTTTTGTCTGTATGGGTCCTCTGTGCTCGTCGCCAACTGCCGCTGTCATAGAACAGCGCGGATAAAACCATACAGCATTTTTAAAACTACTTTTAAAGGCTTTATTTACCAATATAATTATAGCGCATGCTGAAACTGGCCACCGTCGTTGTCCATACATTTTTGGCACCTCACTCGCCGTAGTTCACGTTGAGAAATGTTGGCTATTTCCTAGCGGATATTTTGTTTTAATTCTTCCAGGGTGTGTGGGTTTGTCTTATACACTTTATGCTTTAAGTTACCCCAGAGATAGAAATCGCAGGGAGTTAGGTCGGGGGACCCAGGAGGCCACATATTTTTACTAATAATTCTGTCCTGAAACACACTTTCAATTGTTCTCATCGAAAGATTGGCTGTATGAGCTGTTGCAGAGTGTTGTTGAAAAAAGACAAAATCACGCTCCCTGTTGGTTAATTCTCTAAAAAAAGGCTCAAAATTGTACTCATGTATGTACGGGTGATAACTGTTGACTCAAAAAAATCATTATAAATACACGCTGTGCAGTACTAAACAAATGCTGAGCCATAATACACTTTGTAACTAAGTACAAGACTAAATAATAAAGCATACTGGTAATAATGCAGCAGCACGATATCGCGTCAGCACAATACTGATTGCGAGCAGAGCAGAGAAAAACAAGTAATGCTCGTGAGCTTGTGTATATCAGCTGCTAGTGACGTGTTTCTGCGTGCTCCATGGAAAAACACCGCGTAGCCATTCACATGTATTTGGATTTATCTATATAATCTCGCAATATATTATTCTCAACAATATTTACTAACCCCAATATCTATTTATCTACACATTTTTACAGGTTTACCAATATACTCCAAGCGACCAAGCTTGAATTATTTGTGCTTGGGCCTTGGGTATCCAAATCGATCTCAATACGGAATGAATTCAACATGGAAAGGCAGAACGTATCGATAATAGGATTGGAGTCAACTCGATTTGAATTCCCCATGGAAACGTAGTGACAACCTCTAAAGTTATTATAACTGAAGTTGCATAACTGAAAAATCATAAGCGATAGGCGAAATCATAATACAGTTACAAAACTAATTAAAACATCCTATTTGTGTTCGAGAAGGATGTTCATACTGTTTTGCAATCATATGCTTGTTTCCCTGGGTATACTTTTGTACAACCTTTCTTCTCTGAAGTTTCCATTACTAATAAAATCCCAACTCTAATACAAGCAGATGAATGTTTATGTTCCGTGCGTAGTACACAGTTACATGAATGTTTATTACCTTAACATTACATCTACAGAAAAATTTAAAGTGTAAAAGAATTGAAGAATGAATTTTTATACCCATATTGTCATTTTTTAATTTCTAACAGCTAGGTAACGATGTAAATGTTTTACGTTTGTTTAATATCGGGAGAATGTATAATGAACATATCGCTACTTGAAGTAAAACAATATAATTGGACATAGTAAGTCTAAGATGGTATTATAACGAGTTTTTATAACTATAATTAACTGGCCTGTTTTTAAGGGCTTATTTCGCCCTAAGGTCCTAAGGTTGTTTCAAGAGTGTTTCCACTTCAGCCGCGAGGTAGTTCTTTATTTAATTAGGGATAAAAAGGGCTATTTTGTGTTTTTCTTTTCCGTTTTTATTCTGTCTTCGTTCAATATTTCAAATTGTTGCTGAGGTGTTGCGTTGTTAGTAATTAAATTCAAGAAATTCTTATCCGCGGGAATTCTTGTAGTTTGTGAAACAACGCATGCTGGACGAATTAGAAGACAGTGTGAGGTCAATACGCCAACTGCAGAAAGTGGCGAATGATTAGTCATGTTTCCAACAGGTGCTAGGTATGTGTACACGGAGAAGTTATAACGAAAGATTATCCTAACAATTTTCATGTTGTTTTCACATCGTTAGTATTCTCGAGTCGTTATTGCGCGAACGGATTGGTATACAACTCGGAAACACATTTTACTAACTAAACCTGTGTGTTTTCTCGTTTTCGTTTCGTTCTTCGTTTCTTTTCTTTTTTGTGTAAGAGCTTCTCAAAATATTCAAATTAACCTCTCCGAATCGTTTTCAAAAATGATTTAATGTTACTCCTATTGACATCATATGTTGGTTATGAAATAGGCTATATTTATTTTAAATATTATTTTATGCAAAACGAGCAGTGATATATTTTAGTTCTAAAATAGCCTCAATGCATTCTACAAATGCAGTTCTTAATATAGAACATATGAAACGAAACAATTGTGCGTAAATTAAAATGCTTAACAGTAAAATAACATTTGCCAGTGCACCTCACGGAGGTATGCGCTATAACAAGAGACAAGAGCTGAGATCTTTGGATTCTTAACGTCTTAAGAAGTTATTGTGATTTATGCGATAGAGAAAAGGAAGTGAATCATCATAATTTGTGATGCTAACAATCTCCTCGTAGTAATGAAGAAAGCTAAGGTAATAAAGCTACTTAAAGTAGCTTCTACAAGTGATATAAATTGCTCAAGTTTGTTCAAGGAAGAGCTTGAACGTCTGTACAAAATAAATGCAGCATCACAGCTATCCAATGTTAATACGTTAGTGTTTTTCATGTATTGTGATTGCTTTTAATATCTTTGCGCGGTTAATTTCAGAATCAATAAAGTGTCATCAAATGTTGTTATTTGTAAATTCGATGAATTGGAAATAAATTCAAAAACTTAATATCAGAACGTTTCATAAAATATCGTTATATATAAATATTTTATACATTTGTTGAATTCTTACCCCTAATATCGAATAGGAGCAATGCGCATTGTTTATTCACAAGCTTTGAGAATTGACAGAGTATGTAAAGTGTAATTATCCGTGATTATGAGAATTATTTTCGTGTCTTTCCAGTATTATGATTAGGACGTTTATCACCAAGAAATCAGAGAAAAATGGCCAATAAAATTACCTTAAAACTTGAGAAAAAGACATTAAAATGTTTTAAAAAAATTAACCGTACATTTTTTTAATGTTAACGTTCAAGATTTAATACATATATAATATCATTTTTATCTAATGGTTATAGTTAGAAGCTTTATGTATTGTATCCGATACATATTTATATCTACTAGGAAAAATGTAGGTATATATTTAGGCATGCCTCTTACTCAGCATTGCAATAAGGATCCATTGCCATTCGTAGGTTCTCGGGTTTGAAGGATCGCCGGCTGTCTTGAAGAACGTTCCTATGTTTCCATTCTACTTCAACTGACGTGATCCATGCCTTCTTGAAGTGACCAAGGTCCCCTGGTCAAAACAACTAGTGTCAAAATGTTCACCTTGCATAACTTTCTCAATTTTACACAACGACTGTTACCCAATGTTCATGTCTAATACTTTTTCATTTTCTCATAAACTTCTTGACCAATTTTATTTTTCCCATACATTTTTGCAAATGTTCATTCACACCTTTAATCTTTTTGATAACTGCATGTATATTCTCATCTTTTTTTTTCAAGCTATGTTATTGTTTCTGCCAAAATTGAAAAGTTGGCACTAAAAATGCCAACTCCCCCCATCTTGAAGATCATCCAGTAAGTCTTGAGCAACAGCTATAGATGCAACATTATCACAGCTGTCAACCACTGACTTCATTACATCAGAATGTTCGCAATAATAAGTACCGATCCATGTTCCCCAACGCATTACTGTTGTTTCAGGAGGCAATCGTAGGTTAGGTGCAATTTAACGGATGTGTGTTATTCTTAAAGGAACTTTAAGAAACTCTTTCTTTTTATAAATATTATAAAATAAATACATTTGATATGAGTTTGTCAGCTTGCGGAAATTTTTCACGCACTAATTCACAGATCGTATGAAGCGCATGCGCTATGCATGTTACTGAACCAAGAGATGATGGTGACAATCGTTCCACTCGGGTTAAATTCCTCCGTATCCCTTCCCTTGCATTACGCACCTCGGGCGTCATTGCTTGTGTTATTGACTTTGATATAACCAATAAGAGATCGGCACAGCCAGAACTGGTGTAGAACACGACTGGTGAAAAGGTTATGCCAACATTAAATAAACTAACACGCCAAAATATACAAAGAGCATCGGAGAATTTCCGTGCATGGACTGTACCTACTAAAATAAAGTATTTTCATCTATTGGAAATCACGAAAACTACAACTAATAAAACTTTTCTTTGTCATATTCGTTAGTTTTTTCAACCCAAAATTAGTAAAATTTGGCTCATGAAGTGAAAGAAACATTCCAAAATAGTTTTTGTTGGCCAGAGTTACCAGATAATCATTGCATCCAAAGAAAATTATTATTATCATTCAATGATTGTGCCTCCTCCATTTGTTTAGATTGAGGGAAATTCGAAACAAAACTGTAGCTCTAAGATTTCATTATGGATTTAATTAGTTTTTACTTTAAATAACGGCTCTTTTTCCAGAGATTTTGCATTTTTATCCTGTTAATGTAACATTTTACTTTACTTTACTTTTTGAGATCATGTTTGCGATTAAGCTTTGTTTCAATTTATACCACTGGTACAACGCTAGCGACATGGGGATTTGCACCATTATTTGTTCAAGCAGAACATACATGCAAATTCACTTTTATTGTCAAAGGTTATGGTACTGTTATGTAGTAACAGTACAACATGCAATGATATGATGATGAATTCAAATTTTTGTTCTAGGTTTTGAAAGAAAAAGTTTATTTAAGTATAAAAAGAAATGAAAAGATCAATTCTGAAGAGCAACGCAACATAGTCAAAAGGCATGAGTAGATGGCTTCGAGCAGAGAGAGGACTACAAAGACGACCGTGGTATTACGCATATCGAGTTTGTTCTTTAAAACAGTCGTAGTAAATATATTTCGCGACGCTTAACACTCAAACTTACTCAATTATCTCAACACCTCTTGTGTATTTACCTGAGACTACTCTACTCATGTCGGATTATCACCTCTTGGTCGTGGTATTACCGCTTTGGTTATATCACCTCCTCCTTGCCGTTCCGCCAACCTAAACATTTTCTTACTTTCTAAACATCTAAAGTATCCATGCAAGGTAAAAACAATTAGCGGGTCAATCATAAAGTGCAGACAAAAGATATGGCAAATATTCTAGTGAGGATATTTCAATTTTAAATAGTGCAGACCTACCGTCAATGAATAGCCTACTAACGCAAATTAGTTCATTTATATTCATCGTATGTCTCATTCCTCATTTCCTTGGATTAAACGCTAAAATGTTGTTGTTCTCGCAGTCTACTGGATTAGTTGTAGTGCCAACTGTGAAAATACATCTTAATTAAAATTGTGAATGTTATTGTAAGTTGAAGGTGCTCACTTTTAAATCGCGTTAATATGAAATAGTGTCAAATAAATGAATTATTAGTTATTTCGCGGAATACTCTACACAAGTACCACTCAAGGGTTTCATATTTGGGAGCTTTGCGCTTGTAAACTTATCGTCTTATGAAACCCTCTCGTGATATTACCAGAGATAGTTATCATATCTTGCGTGTAACAACATGATTTCCCCTCGTATTTTGTCTTAATTTGGGATTGAAACTTAAGTAATCCCATTCTATATAGGTATGTAGTTCTTAAATATTATAGTAGATAGGTGATATACAGGCTGAAATACCCTATATATGACACAAATTCCAGAATAATGGATTAGGTGAACTATATTCGCACTAAGGGAGCTCAAAGTAGCATTTTTTGTGGATTCGTCCACGTGAGATAAATCTAAACACTTACTATTATCCTATCTGAACCTTTGAGGTTGCCTATACATTTACGGAAACACAGAAAAGACTGATGTTGGTGTCTAGGCGAGGCCAGATCTTGATTTTCGCGTGGGTTTGCGATGTGGGCAACGCCCTGCCGTAGCAACCAGAAGGCTTTTATCTCCTCCAGCCCAGATACCCACACAGTCTGCACAAGACAATGGCACCGCAAGCTCGCCAACACGTATAAACGTTTTAAACTAGATGGACCGTCCGCCATCATCTCACTTTTTTGAGCCCAGATCCAACCTGCGCCTACTTGATAAAGAAGTTAGAACCGCATTAACATGATATTAGGTTTTTATTGCATGAAGAAATATTACCTCTTTAGACCTGCAGGTGTAATGAACTGCGTTTTTCAGTAACAGTTGTTAAATGCCCACACAAATAACTTATTAGGAGTTTCATGAAGGTTGTGTGCACGTACATGATGCATAATAACATGTATGTATATCAAAGCGGATCACTTAAATTTAAAACTTCTACTTTACTCTATCAATTGTAAACCACAAATGTCCGCACTAGTGCAATAAGAATATCATGGAGGTTTAGCCTACGAACATAATCAGGAAAGAAGGAACTTTCTAAGGAACATTATCGAAGAAAATGAGATCTGCATATCACCTAGTGGTATTGCAGCTCAACTTCATTTTAGTGAATAAAATGCATAGAAAAACCACAATGCGTCATGGAAATTGCGTTGGGAATATATGCTAGGCTTAGTAAGATTACACAGTTTTACAGCGAAAGAGCATTTCAACTTCAGATAAGCAGTTTAAAAATATTATATGTTGTTACAGATAGCGTTGCTTATGAAGCAAAAATATGTCATTAGAATGTGTATGTTAGATATAAACAAAGACTCACTTTGAAACTAGACCTATTACGGAGATAAAGTAGTTAACTTCTCAAAATGCGCATAGTCTGTACTTTCAAGAACACTGTGATGTCACTCCTTCTTACTCAATGTGGACGGAAGATTAATTCAGAAGAGCTTGTATTCATGACTTTTATCAGTAACTGTTTGTCAGGGATGAAGGATTTGCAGTTTTTCAAGAGCTTTTGTGCGCCTGAAGCTTATTTTCAAATCTTCCCCACATGTAACACGAACAATAAAGTGGATTATCTCATTTTGGACTTAGTATAATACTCAAAGTAAAAAAGTGCGGAAGAAGAAGAAAATGCATTGTTATATTACAATAATATTTTGTTGCCATGCATATTTCCATTTGAAACTCATAGTTTAAGCTTTGGTTTTAACTCTATAGATATTATGTTCAATATCAGAAATGCAATTTGCTTATAAACTTTGAAAAGCTTTGTGACTCAGAATGGTTTTCTATTTGCTGATCAAGTGCATTCGTGTAAATACACCACACCAACTACACCATAAGCTATAATTCTGTAATATGCAGCTCCCTCCCCCCCCCCCCCTACCAATCTTCTGGAGTGTTGCTATTTGCCCACTATGTATTATTTTGTTTAAAAGAAAATTTTAAGTTCTGTATTAACTGTAGCGAACAAACTGCTCCATCGCCTTCTAAAGACGAATTAAACACAATTTCTTCATTGGAATGTGCTTTATACTGCGTCTATAATCAGTGGAGTGAATCATTAAAGCCTTAGAATGAGCATGTACCTGTTTATTAATATTTATCATATGTTTACTTATTGATTCGTCATATGCATGCAAATCTAATCATCCCTGATCAGAGTGGGTTGCATTAACCTTCACCCCTATGAACGTTTTGCTTAATATTTAGTTCTAATCACTTTCAATCAGCACACCATTCTTTTTCTTTTATTGTGGTTCACTTTGTTGTCAGTAGCGACAGTATTAAAAATAAATTAATACGAAATAAATAAACAAACGAATACCCTGATCGCCAAACTTTGTAGTAGTACTTCCTAAGTTATGAGGACGTTTTAAGAATAAATAAGTAAATTAATTAACAACAACAACAATAATAATAATAATAATAATAATAATAATAATAATAATAATAATAATAATAATAATAATAATAATAATAATAATAACAATAATAATAATAATAATAATAATAATAATAATAATAATAATAATAATAATAATAATAATAATAATAATAATAATAATAATAATAATAATAGTAATAATAATAATAATAATAATAATAATAATAATAATAATAATAATAATAATAATAATAATAATAATAATAATAATAATAATAATAATAATAATAATAATAATAATAATAATAATAATAATAATAATAATAATAATAATAATAATAATAATAATAATAATAATAATAATAATAATAATAATAATAATAATAATAATAATAATAATAATAATAATAATAATAATAATAATAATAATAATAATAATAATAAATTAACACCTAGTGCAACAGCCCTTCGCGGGCCAAGGTATGCCGCTGCGTCCCCCAACTCTACCCGCCCCAGGCTTCATGAGTGGAATGCAGAACTGGAGGATGGGACGTGGTGAGCGCCGTGAACCTTCCCGGCCAGTTATGCGGACTTCGGGACCTGGGGTTACTACTACTTTATCAAGTAGCTTCTTATTTGGCCCCTACGGGACTTAACAAGGCTGAGTGCACCTCGTGCCAGAGCTCCCATCGGGGGAAAGATCCCCACACGGTACCAGAGATCGAACCAGGGTCCTCCATGCCAAAGGCAGGTTCGCCACTATTGAGCTGCGAAGGTGGTTTAAAGGGGTTTTACCTATATAAAATATTTAAGTAGGCTTGATATTATTTGCCAAGTGATAAAAATATTACAGTACATAAGGTTTTCTGTAGACATTTGGCCCTGGCCAATTATTCAGCATACCTACATTCACTTTACATGACAAATTTATTGCTGCTCGTATTACAATGGTTTACATTCTATTTTTCTCTCTTTGCTGTCCATTTTCACTTTATCTCATTCTATATAAATACTATCCCACACTTCTGCATTCTTTAATATGTATCATTTTCATTGCTGCTGTATATAAAATATAAACAATTAATACAAATCATATTACCTAAAATTCAACACCTTCCGATGTGAATCAATGTCACATGCTTTTTATCCAAACATCGTTGAATTTAAACCTTCGCTAATATACCTACTTCGTCAAACCAAGCATACTGCACATATGTTTGTGGACTGCATTAAACTGTGCTTTGGAGAAATTAAAAACAGGGAACTACTCAGCCATCTATATAATTCGCTCATGCTAAGTCAAAAATAATTTCTAATGAAAACTTTTCCGCATTGTGTTGCGTTAATAATAATAGAATGCTCTTAGCAAATCAGAACAAGAGAAGTTTATTATCCCTGGCCGACTACGACGATATAGAATATGTACGCCTTTAAAACAAAGAAACCAAGGAAAACTGGTTGCCTTGTAGTTGGACTTCTTAATGGTGCGGCTACAGGAAATTCGTTTGCAGAGGCTTCATCCAGTAGGTGTTGATCTGCAGATTGTGGCTGCCCTTGAAACCTTCTTTCGCTCATATTGTCTTTGTTTCTTATTCATTCTGAGAAGCCAGAAAAAATAGTGTTCCATTTAATTTATATGTTCTCCACTACGCAGCTTCCTTGAATACTTAGTTGAGCACCTAGGAATTCCTAGATATTAAACGAGACCTCCAAAATCTGCTTGCCTGCCAACCACGACTTTGTCATTTTGGAGATGTTTTGGAAGCAGTGTCTTAATAAGGAATAAGGAACAAGGTTTGCTACTCTCATGCAAAATTACAGCTTTTTTTTAATCGAGTTTTATTTATAAATACAATTTTATGAAACTTGGACCATAAACAGGCAACGAGCAAACAAATTAATGGTATTATAAATATATATTTGGAGGTGATCAGCACGAAAATCCTGGAAAGATGAAGTTCGGAATAATAGAATAAGGGAAAATATGCAAGTTGACAAAAATATTTTTGAAAAATGTACAAGAAAGACGCCTAAAATGATATTTAAACGTGCTTAGAATATCAGAGGATTGAATATCCAATAAAATTCTGAATTTGACTATACTCTCATAATGTGTGTCCGTATCTCTCTGATATACAATCCTGTTACTTTAGTTCATCATACGCATTAGTATCAATTACTCATCCAAAATCAATCATTTTACTGGAGATAAATGAATGGACATTTCCCGCTACATACTTTAGACCGAACAGACCCATTAGAGGTTTGCATAAAACAGATTGTTATTAATTCCCAAACGACTGTAATGGTAACGTGAAAACATTTCTTTTACATGTCCCCCGGATAACGTCAGAATTTATAGTCGGAAAGATAAACAAACGCGTAGCTGCGTTTCTCCATGGTGGTTTACCCGAAGGGTGCCGTGTTACATAAAGGTAAGGATTTCAGGTCACGATTCTGTAATTCACCTATCAGTTATTCTTATAAAACATTCTGCAGTAAACCTATCCATTGTTAATCACGCAATGACCTATAAACGAATAACTTGCTGCATTTCGAAATAACCTCTCCATGGCAACATATCTATGATTTAAAGTCTACTATGATGAAAGTAGCATTCTATTGTACTAAGACATTAGCTTTTAGCCATTATTTAAATACAGCTGCTAGAGCAACAGTGAAAGGAATTCGTACTGTAAAGCGGATCCTTTGAAATTGGCCTTTTTTTCGTCGAAATAGTGGAAGCATCTCCAAAGAAAGTGAAGTTACAAACTGATTCACATTCATCATCTATTAAAATAATCAACCTAACCAGTTTCGCTTCATCAAAGGAAATTTTCCTCTTATTCATCACTAGACATCGAATTAAAGATAACTTCATTTATGCTGTCAAAATATTTGAAATATAATGAATATAACTTCGAAAATTTGCACTAATCATGCACTAAAATTGTACTTATATTTCTTATACTTACAATTTGCATTTCTTTCTTAGACATAATTTCGCTCGAAACTGATTAGTATTATAGGTGCGTACAACGAAATTCAAATGTCAATTCATGACATTTATCCGTTAACACAATGTGATGCCGGCCACGGGTGCACGCCTTAACGACTCAAGGTCAAGTTACCTCACACCACTCGGCGGTCCCGTGCGTCAAAAAGAGCGCCAAAGTCAAGCTCCTCACACCACTCGTGGAGAGTAAACATCCAACAGTGGATACGGCAGAACAAAGAGTTCCGAGAACGTTCCGGAAACTTGCACTCCTTTGGGAAAATCGAGAAAAAGATGAATTTCCAGAAGAATTCGTGCTATGACATTCTCATCTATAAAAGCTTGCGCAACGGCCAGAGAGTCCAGTTATATGTGATAGAATCGTGAGTGTTGAGACAGTTGTTAGCAGTGCGCGCATGCGTGTGTGTACAGTTATCGTCCTGAGAGAACTGTATGTGTCACCAGAGATGTTTTCGGACATTTAATGTCACATCGGAGTTATAGTGAGAAGCACTTTTGGTGAGTGTGATTGTCGAAGCCTGCAGTTTATTAAAGAGAGCTGAAGGCTAGGTTGTGTGTGTGTGTGTGTGTGTGTGTGTGTGTGTGTGTGTGTGTGTGTGTGTGTGTGTGTGTGTGTGTGTGTGTGTGTGTGTAAAGGTTGTGAGAGGACAAAACAGCTGAAGCAGTTGCAAGGTCACAAATAACTGTAGACTGTGTTAACGACAAAACAGAACTGTGTTTTTGTGCTTCAGTTATGCTGGTATTGCAGGTGAATGAATTATCTTGTTTTCACTTCTACCAAGTTAAGCTACTCTCCTATATTATGTACGTTTAAGGCCTAGGCCGCTAGCATTTCACACCCTCAAAATTAACACAATTTTGATTAATACTGATATAAAATATAATCCGGCTTTCCTTTTTCGGAGTTTTATGAGTAGGACCTTTTTTACATGGAAGGGGTACCAACCCATTCGCCATAACCCCCAACCTGGAGGACTAGAGTTTAATTTTGGAGTTCTCTCTCTTGGCTGAATGCCATCCAAGGCTTTGGAGTCTCACCTGCCCCTCTATTGTATAAATCCCAATAGATGGGTTGCCTCTTCCACCAAACTCGCCGTTCTGAAACCTAAAAGTCGCTGAATGGATGATCTCTGAGCCGAAACAGGCCAGCATGATTTCTTCAAAATCTTCATGTCGTATCCTTGAAAGAGATTTAACTTAAATACCAACTTTGGTTTCTAAAAGACTTTAGGTTTTTGAGTTATGCTGTCCACAGACAGACAGAAAGACAGACAGACACACACACACACACACACACACACACACACACACACACACACACACACACACACACACACACACACACACACAGACACAGACACAGCCACACGCGGACCTTGTTCTAATTTTTTTTTTTTAAATTCAGAGGGTCTCAAAACATATTTCCGGTGAAATCTCGACACCGAACTTTTGGGTAGAATACAATATTTCCTCTACTTACCAGCAGAGAAAGTAAAAAACAACTAATAACGTCTCTTCTTCTTCTGCTTCTTCTTTTTCTTCTTCTTCTTCTTCTTCTTCTTCTTCTTCTTCTTCTTCTTCTTCTTCTTCTTCTTCTGCATGGTTTAGGCTATGCAGCCCGTTCCGGCGAAGTCATCAGTGGAGTCCATCTTCTGCGAGGTCGGCCAATACCTCGTGCTCCTCTTGGGTTATATAGAAAGGTCCTCTTAGGTATCCTTTCTTCACTCATCCTCATTAAATGTTCTGTCCATTTCTTGTTATTTGTTTTAATTTTGTCTTCTAATTTATAAATATTTAGTTCTTCTCTTATTGACTAATTTCTTATTCCATCTGCTCTTGTGCATCCTTTCACATTTCGCAGAAATAGCATTCCCGCTGCCTGTATTCTACTACTATCCTTTGCTTTTATTATCCAACTTTCACTTCCATATAACAGGGAAGGAACAGCCAATGTTTTATATAGTTTAAGTTTAGAGTCTCTTCTTGTTTTCCGACCTAAAGTTCTTTTAATGGTTCCACATATAGCCTGGAATTTATATATTTTGTTTTCTATATCTTTATCTTCTTTCTATGTAATATCGCACCCTAAATACTTAAAGTGTGTTACTTGTTCCACTATTTTATTTTCCAAAACAATTTTAGTTCTTATTCCATATTTACCTATGAATGCCATTGCTTTTGATTTACTTACTGATATTTTGCAGTTATATCTATTGGCCACAACTTGGAACTTATAAGCTAACATTTGTAGATCTCTTTCAGATTCTGCCATTAGTAAGACATCGTCTGCAAATAACAGGGCATTTATTCTACCCTTGTTGTCAATTAATATTCCTTCCTTATTAGAATATTTTTTTCCATTCAATTAGAATGTCGTCAATATAGGTATTAATTAAAATAGGTGATAATAGGTACACCCTTGTCTCACTCCTTGGTTTATTTTGAAAAACTTTTTACTGTTTCTAGTTAGCAAGGGGTCCATACACACATTTATCTCATAGTATAAGCTCTTAACAGTTTCTATTATTTGATTAGGGATACCTTTGTTTTCCAGGGTATTCCATAGTAGTTCTGTATTTACTCTATCAAACGCGTTTTCTAAATCTATGAATAATAGATGTGTCTCCTTATTTCTTTCTCTTCTTTTTTCTATGATTTGTTTTATAGAAAATACTCCATCTGTACAAGTTCTCCCTTTTCGGAACCCGTTCTGCTCTTCCCTAACTTATTTTCAATTATGTTTGTATTCTTCTATTAGTGTTCTTCTATTTATATTATTCTAGTATATATTTTATACGCACTATTTAGAAGGGTAATACCTCTATAATTTGATGGTTGATTTCGGTCTCATTTTTTATAAATTGGTTTCACTTCTCCTTGTCGCCATGTAGTTGATATGCTGTGTTTTTCCCAGCACATATTAAGAAGGTGTAAAAATCTTAATTTAGAAAATATATCAGCGTATTTGATTAATTCAGAGTTTATCCTATCCTTATATTATTTGTGTATTTTAGGGATTCTTCTAGTTCTTCCATTTGGAGTTTGTCTACGTTTAAATTTTGATGACTTGGTTCTTCTTATTTTGTATTTTCATTGTACCATAGCTCCCTTTGTTCAATCAATTGCTCCTCTGCAATTGATGTTTGTATATATGCTGCTTCTTTCTCAGATTTATTTAAAGGTTTTATTGTTCTATATGCCGTCCATTGGCGACCATGTAAATCGTGTTCTAAATTAGATACGTATCGGTCCCAGCTGTCTTGATGGGATTTTCTTACTATATTTTTAACTTCTTTCCTTTTTTTCATTATAGGATATTTTTTATTCATCTGTTTTCTTTTGCAGGTATTTTAAGTAAGCCTTCTTATTTTCTTGTATCGCCATTTTAATTTCATCGTTCCATATTCTCAACCCTTTCTTCTTATGATTTCTTCTTATGATTTCTTCTTCTTCTTCCTAATAGTTCATATGCTGCTTTCTTTATTGCACATACTATGTTGTTCCATTCTTCTTCAATGTCCGTGCTCGTTTCATTTTGTAACATATATTGAAATAATCTATTTTTGTACAGATTTCGTATACTTTATCTTGTAATAGCTGGAATTTGTATATTTCTTCATTGTGAACCTTTTTCATGGTTGGTTTTCTCCATCTTTCTAATAGTCTAATATTACATGTCAAGAGGAAGTGGTCTGTTACAACATCAAAGCCTCTATATACTCTTACTTTGGTGACCCGCGGTATTAATTTTTTATTCACTAAAAGTAATCTATAATTGATTTCGAACCTCTGGCAGACCAAGTATGCTTACGAATTTCTTTATTTCTGAAATAACTATTAGAGATTCTTTATTCATCAAATATTGGAAATTGTCGATGTTCTTTACCATTTTCATTTTGTAGTGTTTCTCCTTGTGTACCAATTATATTAGTTACAGGTTGACAACCAATTCTTACACTAAAATCACCTCCTATCACTATATAGTAATTTTTATTTATTTTATTTATAACTTTTTGTAAATATTTATAAAATCTCTGTGTGTTCCTTCCTTGTTCCGGTGCAAATATACACCTCTTACAGTCATATATCCAAGTTGTGTTTTAAAACCTACAATAATTATTCTTTCTGATATAAAGGTATATATGTACCTTTATGATATGTATCTTCCTCCTCCATGTAGTATCTACCATAATAGATAGTCCAGCTGATGTCCTTTAGTGTCTTTCTGCTCCTTGATAGATTAATAATCATCTATATCTTGTGTTCCTTTCAACTTTTTCTTAGTTTCTGTTAAGACCATTATGTTTGCTTTTTTCTTTTTCATCTCATTCAATATTTCTGTTTCTTTATTATTTAACCCTCTAATGTTCCAAGTGGTCAATAGCGCATTTTGATTCATTTTCCTTTTTTCGTGCCTTGTACGTCATCGGTATGTCCATCGGGCTTTTGACTTCGCTTGCTAGTAATTTAATTTTCATCTGACCGCCTTAAAAGGGCTGTGCAGATATAGTTAGGTGGTGGGGCTGCCACCTTACAGCTTCCTAACCTACTTCAGCTTTGTATTAGGGTGCCTTCCCTTAGGTAGACCGCCTTCTCTTTGGCTATGAGTTCTACCTGCCCATTTGCAGCCGCCCTATCTGGGTACAGACGCTGCTGCTGATTTTGGTTCGCCCCGAGTATTTCATTTCCCCGGTACCACCTATATCTAGGAGGCGTTCCCTTATCCACCACCCAGGGAGGCGCCCGATGGGGGATCAGCAACCCCACATGGGCTAATAACGTTTGAATTATATTATAAACAAGGCTACTGTCCCAGAAAGTAGTCGCACATTCCTAGCAACACCCATAAAACCATTATCACAAACAATGGAACGCTTCATTCTGTTAAATATCTAAGAAACTGATGAAAAAACAAATATCTATCGTTTCTTGTCTTTGGATTGAGTGAGTGAATCAGTGAGTGAGTGGGTGGGTGGGTGGGCGAGTGATTGAGCGAGTGAGCGAGTGAGTGGGTGGGTGGATAAATGGGTGAGTGGGTGAGCGAGTAAGAGTGTGGGTCAGTTGATGAATGGGTGAGTGGGTGAGCGAGTGAGTAGGTAGGTGGATGAGTGGGTGAGCGAGTGAGTAGGTAGGTGGGTGAGTGGGTGAGCGAGTGAGTGAGCGAGTGCGTACGTGTGTGGATGAGTAAATGGGTGAATGGGTGAATGGGCGAGTGGGTGAGCAAGTGGATGAGTGAGTGAGCAAGTGAGTGAGTGGGTGGGTGAATGGGTGAGTAGGTGAGCAAGTGAGTAGGTAGGTGGGTGAGTGGGTGAGCGAGTAAGAGTGTGGGTGAGTTGATGAATGGGTGAGTGGGTGAGTAGGTAGGTGGGTGAGTGGGTGAGCGAGTGAGTAGGTAGGTGGATGAGTGGGTGAGGGAGTGAGTAGGTAGGTGAGTAGGTAGATTAGGACAGAGCTGGGCCACTTTTTTATGGGCAAGATGGCCGCCATGCGTAATCTAAGCATTACTAGGTAAGGTGGTAGGGGAAGCAGGACGTTGTAGGGGTTTGAGGCTGACTCTAGGGATAATGTTTAAGGCCTATAGCAGTGCATGTATGTTTATGAGCGTCACTGGCAGTTGAGTATGTCGTTCACTGTATCGATGCAAACCTCCCAACGCAAGAGATTTCTATCTTGATTGAATATGTTACCCCAACATGACACCTCGCCCCACATAGTGGCCCTAACCTAGCCTAAGCCCCATACTTCTACTCGTCTAACCTATCCTAACCTAACCTAGCTCCCACTCTTTTTACTTTGAACTTTCATAATTTAACATAACCTAAGCCCCATACTTCTACTCGTCTAACCTAACCTAACCTAACCTAACCTAACCTAACCTAACCTAACCTAACCTAGCCTAACCTAACCTAATCTATCCTAACCTAAGCCCCATACTTCTACTCGTCTAACCTATCTTAACCTAACCTAAGCTCCATACTTCTACATGGCTAACCTAACCTAACCCAGCTCCCACTATTTACTCCGGTCTTTGATAATTTAACCTAAGCCTCATACTTCTACTCATCTAACCTATCCTAATCTAACCTGGCCTAGCCTAACCTAAGGTAGATCCTCTTATTATTATTATTTATTCTATTCTACTAACATGATACGTTTCTAGACATTCATTCTATCCTCTTATCATCTATCCTATTCCCTCCTCTGCTTATCTATTCTATCCTGTCATACGCTACCCTGATCTCCATCTAGGAATTTCATAAACATTTTGATACTATTTTGAGTCCTCTGATAGATCTTTTTAAACACTTTTAGCATATTCTTGATGCTTTTACAACATATTTAACAACTTTTCAGACAATTTTCAGAGTTATTCAGTAATTTTCATACATTTTTAAGACGTTCCACCCCATTTTGCTACAATTTTGCACCCTCTGTTAGATCTTTTAGACGCTTTTAGTATATTCATGCTGCTTTTACAACATATTTAACAACTTTTCAGACAATTTTCAGAGTTATTCAGTCATTTTCATACATTTTTAAGACGTTTCAACTCATTTTAATACTATTTTGAGTCCTCTGTTAGATCTTTTAGACGCTTTTAGTATATTCATGCTGCTTTTACAACATATTTAACAACTTTTCAGACAATTTTCAGAGTTATTCAGTCATTTTCATACATTTTTAAGACGTTTCACCCCATTTTGCTACAATTTTGCACCCTCTGTTAGATCTTTTTAAGCACTTTTACTATATTCATGCTGCTTTTACAACATATTTAAGAACCTTTCAGACAATTTTCAGAGTTATTCAGCCATTTTCATACATTTTTAAGACGTTTCACCCCATTTTTGCTACAATTTTACACCCTCTGATAGATCTTTTAGACGCTTTTAGTATATTCAGGGCGCTTTTTACAACATATTTAAGAATTTTTCAGAGTTATTCAGTCATTTTCATACATTTTTAAGACATTTCACCCCATTTTACTGCTATTTGCACCCTCTGTTAGATCTTTTAGACGCTTTTAGTATATTCAGAACGCTTTTAACAACATATTTAACAACTTTTCAGACAATTTTCAGAGCTATTCAATCATTTTCATACATTTTTAGGACATTTCACCCCATTTTACTGCTATTTGCACCCTCCTTTATAGAACTTTTAAACTTCCAGTAGAAGATGTCCTAACCATTGATGTTGAAGTTCTTATTACTACTATTTTTGCCCTCTGTCACAGAATTTTATACAACTGTATGACTCTTTTGCTTGGTTCTGTATGTTCTGGGGGTAACATCTCCAACACGACATGCAGTTTTCTAAGTGTAACCCCACCTATTATGATCTAACCTGCTTATTAAGTGTTCTTTACAGCTTTATTCAACTTTGTTTTCCTAACCCTTTATAGATTTTTAAACTTATCACTAAAAGATGATCTATCCGCAGATGTTGAGGTACTTATAGCTCAATATTTTTAAGAGATATTCAGCAATACCTTTGATAGTATTTTAACACAATCTTCTGTTTATATAAAGTTAATGAGGGTATACTTACTTTAAGGTAGTAGGGTATACGCCTCTCCTCTTTTATCTGGGCTGGAGACCAGCACTAGAGTTAAAGTCTAGTGGCAGAGTTAACGCCTCCCTTTATAATTTCTATTTTTCTTCTTTCTTCGACAAGTTTCATGAGAAGCACGGAGAAGCCAGGTGAGTAATTTTTTTATTTTTTCTTCTTTCTTCGTCAGACTTCATTTGAGGCGTGGAGGAGTCAGTTGATTAAACTTTCATTTTCTACAGGAGACGTAACGGAGAAAATAATCATCTTGAGATCTAAGTTGCATTCTCTTATGCATGGTTTGCAACGTTGTAATGCCCGTACGCATACGTTGATATTCCATCCTCTGCAATTACTCTCTTGTCATCATGAGGCGAAAGAGCTATTTTATTAGATTCAACTGTAGAAACATTATGACGTTGGGATAGGATTAAATTCATCGGAGTTCTAACAATTTTCAAAGTTTTAAGGCACTCCATATAGCTATTGAAGCTGATGTATTGCTTAATGGCGCTATGTTTTATGCCTTTGATCTTTTTTATCACAGAGCCATCAATATCGAGAGCATACATTTTAGGTCTGAGACCGACGAAACGGCGAATGATTTTACCACTTGCTTCATCTTTAAACTTTCCCAAAACTTTCTTGTTTTGTGTAGAATAGCATATATGGTTAGCAGGGTAATCCGCTGTATCCAGATGTTCAAGCATGTGTAATTTATCCTGGTATATATCAGCTGTAGTCACTCGATGGATGAAGGAATCTGTATCCGTATACAACAGTTTAAGATTCTCAGCTCCATAATATGGAAGTAACACATCGTATTGATACGAATACATTAGCGTCTTGGAGATGTCTAGTACGCTCATACCAATGTATATAGGCTTGTTGAACACTATTTTACGAGAAGCCATATGAACAGCTGCAAGATTAGGACCGTATATAGTTCGATCGATAAATGTAGGCTTGGCTATCAGTTTTTCTAATGTTTTGCTGTTTGCCACAAGACGTATATCCATACGATTACGAATATTTTCCATAGTTTTTCCAAACATCGCATTATTGAAAAGTTTGTACAAATCCTTCTCGAAATCATTTCTAGCTTGTTGTCGCAGGCGATTATTAAATTCGACGTAAGGCTTTAACCAACAAGACTGACGGAATTTTAGTGCTCGATGAATCTTTATTAGTCGTAGACCATGACTAAGAGCCTGTTTCAAGGACATGTAATGAACCACATACTTCTTTCGGGATCCAAGATGGGCAATTAGTTTCTTTGAAGAGGATTCCCCCGGTTTCATACTCTCAGGCAGGAAGGGCAAATCATTATGAAGATCGTGGAGCTCGACAGGATATTCGACATCGACTTCTAAGATGTATCCAAGGGGGTCATCTTCCTTCAATAATTCCAGGTCTATGTCTTCAGGAGAAACCCATTTAAACCCTCCATAAGGAAGGGCCTTACACATTCCCCATCCATATTGGTTGTTTGCATCTTCGTATGTAATAAACTGGGAAGGTTTACGAGAGTCATACTGTTCCATATATATGTTGTTAGCCTCCGCATACCGGTGAGAAACCTGACATAACCCTCCTCTTATGCCAGATTCAACCATGAGTAGCTGATCGTAATCAAGAAGCAATTCCAACTCGATTCCAGTATACAGCAGCATAGCATCCCATGTAAGTCCTGGAGAGGTAAAATAATGGGCAGGATCGACTTTATGAGTTTTCAGAGTTTGGTCTCTAAATGTTTCAAAGACATCCGTAAGGAGAAGAACATCAGAAGTTAAGTAAATATCACTGTATTCACCTAAGTTTTCCACATTAAACTGCTTCCATACATTTCTAGCATGCTCATAGTCATCGTCGGTAATTTCTTCTTCATTTAATTTATTGTAGAATGCTTCTCTTGGAGGCAGCTGAGTCTCGTTCAAAACATCCCATGAAGTAAGGTAATCGTAGGGGAACACTCCCTTACGAGTCATCAAGCCAATCTTCTCTTCTCCGAAGTACTTCGTTGTTTCAGGATGCGTTTCAAGGTTCTTTGCAAGCTTCTCCAAACTCGTACTGAGGAAGCGGAAAGTATCCACAAATCTGAGTTTAATATCCCCAACATACTTGGAGAATGATATATAACTTTCCTCTGAATTTGGTATAACCTCTATTCTTTCGCTAGTACACCCTAGCTGCTTAACAATGAAATGAGAGTCATACCCACTCAGGTTATGCATGAAGACAGGTATATAATTAGGTGTTTTACAAGCCAGGTTACATTTATTGTGTAAGGATCCTCTGTACGCCCCGGACACATGATCGTGATCGCGAACCTTCCAATTATCTTCTGTAAATTCATGTTCACACAGGTAACATATTGTAGAAGCATCGAATGATTCTTGTTCTTCAGCTGTAAGATTAAGAGGTTTAGCAGATTTGTATAAGTCGCTTATTTTATTTGCCAGATCCATCAGGCATCCCATAAACCTCTGTGCAGCGTCAGGCCCTCGGTAAACATATGGTTCAGTAGGAAGAGTTGTTTCTAGTTGTTCAACACTGGACGAAGGCTTCACATAAACACAAAAGCTCATGGGAGAATGACTTTGATAGGGAGTTGTGTAGGAGGTTTCAGGGTTAGAGGAGCAGGTATGGAGAGGGGTAAGAATGCATTCAAAATCGGCGTAGATAACATAAGGAAGTTTCAACATCCTCTCAACATTCTTGAATTTAACGATAGAGTTATCCTTTGTAGGCATAACGCATCTAGCAATACCATGTTGTCTACATATTTCTCGGTGCTCTTCTAATTTTTTCATTCCACTTTGTCCGTATCGGTCATCAAAATGGCTGAAACATCTTTTACATACATAAATTCGACCATCATGTTTGGTTTTCTGCTGACGAATAAGTCTTTCAAAATCCTTTATATAAGCATAGTGATATCTGTCAGTAGCATTACTCAACAGAAGGAGATCGCGATGATCATCTAATTCTTCATCAATCACCTTTATTGGAAACACTTCATGTTTATCATCCACTCCAAACACATTTATGGACATATTATTGAGTTTTTCAAATTTAGCGATCTCACCCAAGCTCGTAGGAAATGAGACGCACGAGAAATCGTATTTTTCTTGGAGATCCTTATACTTGCTAACACGCTGAGGTTTATTTCGAATGAACTTAGCCAGAACAGCGTACATAAAGCATTTCTCATCGTTGTAGTTCTGAGGGTTTATACAGGCTTTCTTCGCATCCAAAGATGACGGTAGAGGAATATAGCTGCTCCCTCGAAGAAGATTATACTTGTTAATACGTAGTCGAACGCCATCAACACTCAGAAGAGCCCAATTACTGCCTTTCAACTTACTTTCCTCCATTTCAACACGAAGTTTCTCGAATTTTTTTTCCAAGATGGCATCCAAATCACTGTCTAAAAACACGGCATTATTACGCGTTTTGAAGGCTTTGTTAGTGATGTCCCCAACAGCATTCACAAACTTACATTCAGCCATAATGTTAATTTTCAAACTTTTATGAGCCCGCAGCTCCTTCTGAACAGCATTTATTATGCGCTGCTTAGCCTGCTGCAGGTATGAATTTAGATCCTGACTTGCAGGGCATTGGATGAAAAACGATTTCAGCCGATCCTGAAAAGCCGTTTCATATTCTACAACATCATCTTCATCAGGAGACATTAACAATAATTTATGCTTAGTAGGTTCACAGCGCCCTTCATGCACATCCCTTCGATTTTCAGTACCGTAAACATCACCACAATGTCTACACTCGAAAAACTCACCACATATCAGCTCATGCCTCTTCTTATGGTAGTTGCGTAGAAAACTCTTTTCACATTTGCTGCACCTATAATCTGGTATAGCATTCAGAACCGTTTCCATCATTTCACCGCTCCGGACTTTTATAATATGTAGTGGAACACTTGTAAATTATATAAATGAATAAATGCTTATAGCACTTTCCACTGACTCGCCTCGATAACTTATAAAAGCTATTGAACGGTAATCTCGCTAAGAGAAGCTGATGTGCTCGACTCGAAGGTTAATTACTGAATAACTATGTAAGCTCAAGCAAACCCTACTTATTCCACTAGCACGTACCTTATAAATTACTACGCGATTCAAGATTAAGTTTGTATTTTTAAAATATATATCATTAAACTACGTGAGTCAAGGATCAACTTGTTTCATTTTTATTTGCCAGTTCAACGTTAACATGCATTTCCCCTCATTTTTAAAGTTTAAACAAGGTAAATTATATTTCAACCACTGTATTTATAGAAATAAATGTTTATAATTTTAATACTTTCATGCCGAACACACACACACACACACACACACACACACTCACACACGCGCGCGAGCGCAAAATTAAGACGTGAAACGGCGGTTATGTATCTTTAAGTAACATTTCTTTAATCGACATCGGATGACACTAATGGAACCATCTAAGCAATATTTAAACGCAACGCTTAAAAAAACCAAATTTCTGCTATATTTCATCAAACCTTCCTATTTTTTATGACTTTTTTTCGTCTTTTACGCACTTTGAAACGAATCCAACAGAAAAATTAAGACGCGAAACGGTGGTTATGTATCTTTACGTAACATTACTTTTATCAATATCAGATGACTCACGATAATTCAAGATCACGATTGCAGCGCCTCATAGCGGCTTCAATCAGTACTAAAACGCACATTCGACAGATTTTATACTCTTTATGACGGTAAATTATATATTAGCCCTCAAATTATCATTGTTTTTATGGTTTTCCACCGTTTTTACGTACTTTGAAACGAATCCGGCATAGAATTAAGACGCGAAACGGCGGGTATGTATCTTTAAGTAACAAACACCTTTTAACGATATCGAATGACAGCGATAGAAGCACTTGAACATTATTTAAACGCTTAAAACCCAATTTTTTCGCTATATTTAATCAATTTCAGCATTAGAGTCCTATGACGTCACACTCAAGCATTGACGGAATGTCTACTACCTCCAAACATGTTCATACAAGTCTAATGACGTCACGCAAGCACCATACAGAAGGCATAATTCAACGACAAAGACAAACTCTATATTCCTGCAACGAAATAAACGTATTTGAAAGCGTCTTAACACGTTAACTTCAATGCATGTATATAAACCTCTTATATAACAATAAAAAGAAAGAAAAAGGAATAAATAAGAAATAAAATAAAGGGGAAATAAAGTATTAGCACAATAGACCCTTAGAAACGAGGTTATTCCATATCTTTCATCATTCAGCCAACTAACAGCTAAATGATGTCACACAGTAGCGGCGACACTGTCTACACTACTTGAAAACAAGTTTAGACAGGAAAGTCTCCCCACCCTCAGATCCACGTAGCAACATTATGAGAAGGCCAACAGTAACGTCCAAGCCATCAGAGCGAGTATATGGGGCGTGAGCACTCGACAACGCTTTTCACCGTTTAAAGCTTATTTGCATCATTTCTTTCCAGGTACTCATCAATCATTGTACTACACACATCATTTAGATCACAATACTTAGCGTTGTATGCTATAATTTTGTAATTTTCACGATTATATACTTAATGATTTAAATTCAACATTTCTAGCGTTCACCCTCTTTTTCTTCTTCTTCTTCTTTTTATTCTTCTTTTTCTTCGTCCATATTTTCACCTTAGTTCTTCTATTCTCGTTCTCCCTCGTAATAGCAGAGAATATGTACGTAAATGATCGTTATTACCTTAAATATTAAATAAAATAACAGCATTCTCCGTCAATTATATCTAAACCGACTTTTTTCCGTGTTATGCAACATTTAAGCTTCTAGAATCAACACAAGCAATGTTTCTCTCAATAACAGCATTTTATAATTGATTTTGTAAGTAATAACACCAATTTAAACTTTATTACAGATCTCTAAGACCCTAGTTTGCAAAGTATTTAAATGGACCCTTAGAGATTCGAACTAGACCCCGCAGTACAAAAGCTACCATTTTTATCAATAATTCAAGAGCAGATATTTAGCTGAAGTGTTTAACTTTTTATTTCATCACGCTAACTTTATTGATTCGCGAATAAATCGACTTTGAAGTAATTGCCCCGTCCCGGTAATCGAACTATGAGTCGTAGGGATAAAATTGTCTAGTATATCATTTTATATGCCAAGTTACCCTAATTTGTCTTTGCATTACTATTCCAAGTGTAAAAATAGCGATGTAGAGCAAATTTCAATAATTCTCCACAAGATAGGGATCGAACCTACGATACGTTAACTCTAGCATGTTATAAAATAATCGTCCTTAACAAGTATTATCATATAATGTTTATTTCAGTCTTCCAACACAAGCGGTTCTCGAAATAATTAAATTTACCAAATCAGGATTGGAACCCAAGACTCCAGGATACCAAGCATACCACAGAGGAAAGCCCATAACAATACCAATTTAATAAAATTTATTCGAAGATTTTATCACTAATAGTTTAGGAGTTATTCCAATAATAATTCATAATTTGCACGGGGATCGAACGCTAGACCACCGACAAACTCCAAAATTATACCAAAGACGCGTCGTTTTATTACAAGATAATTACCGTTTACCCCATATCGATATCTCATTTAGTTTAGGAGAAATCAAGCATAATAGAGTAGAGTAATAAAGTGGGCTATTGTCACCCAATTAATTAATTATATAATCCAATTAGCGGCGCCTTTGAGTGATTTTAAAATCTTGTCCTGGGTGTGACGTCACAGCAACACAACATTTTAAAACCACTCAAAGGGATGCCGCTAATTAGATAACAAAGGCGCTAATTAGATTATAATTAGCGTCATTGTTATCCAATTACCGTCATTGTCATCCAATTAGTGGCGGCTCCTTTGAGCTATATTCCTCTACCGTCATCTTTGGATGCGAAGAAAGCCTGTATAAACCCTCAGAACTACAACGATGAGAAATGCTTTATGTATGCTGTTCTGGCTAAGTTCATTCGAAATAAACCTCAGCGTGTTAGCAAGTATAAGGATCTCCAAGAAAAATACGATTTCTCATGCGTCTCATTTCCTACGAGCTTGGGCGAAATCGCTAAATTTGAAAAACTCAATAATATATCCATAAATGTGTTTGGAGTGGATGATAAACATGAAGTGTTTCCAATAAAGGTGATTGATGAAGAATTAGATGATCATCGCGATCTCCTTCTGTTGAGTAATGCTACTGACAGATATCACTATGCTTATATAAAGGATTTTGAGAAGCTTATTCGTGTGCAGAAAACTAGGCATAAAGAACGAATTTATGTATGTAAAAGATGTTTCAGTCATTTTGATGACCAACATGGACGATGTGGAATGGAAAAATTGCAAGAGCATAGCGAAATATGTAGACAACATGGCATTGCTAGGTGCGTTATGCCTACAAAGGATAACTCTATCGTTAAATTCAAGAATGTTGAGAGGATGTTGAAACTGCCCTATGTTATCTACGCCGATTTTGAATGCATTCTTACCCCTCTCCATACCTGCTCCTCTAACCCTGAAACCTCCGACACAACTCCCTATCAAAGTCATTCTCCCATGAGCTTTTGTGTTTATGTGAAGCCTTCGTCCAGTGTTGAACAACTAGAAACAACTCTTCCTACTGAACCGTATGTTTACCGAGGGCCTGACGCTGCACAGAAGTTTATGGGATGCCTGGTGGATCTGGCAAATAAAATAAGCGACTTATACAAATCTGCTAAACCTCTTAATCTTACAGCTGAAGAACAAGAATCATTCGATGCTTCTACAATATGCTACCTGTGTGAACATGAATTTACAGAAGATAATTGGAAGGTTCGCGATCACGATCATGTTTCCGGGATGTATAGAGGATCTTTACACAATAAATGTAACCTGGCTTGTAAAATACCTAATTATATACCTGTCTTCATGCATAACCTTAGTGGGTATGACTCTCATTTCATTGTTAAGGAGTTAGGTTGCACAAGCGAAAGAGTGGAGGTAATACCAAATTCAGAGGAAAGTTATATATCCTTCTCAAAGTATGTTGGGGATATTAAACTTAGATTTGTGGATACCTACCGTTTCCTCAGTACGAGCTTGGAGAAGCTTGCAAAGAACCTTGAAACGCATCCTGAAACAGCGAAGTACTTTGGAGCAGAGAATATTGGCTTGATGACTCGTAAGGGGGTATTTCCCTATGATTACGTAACATCGTGGGATGTCCTGAACGATACATGTTTGCCTTCTAGGGATGTCTTCTACAACAGGTTAAACAGTGAAGAAATCAGTAGTGAGGATTATGATCATGCTCTGAGCGTGTGGAAGCACTTTAACGTCCGAAACCTTGGCGAGTACAGTGATTTGTACTTAATTTCGGATGTTCTTCTCCTAGCGGATGTCTTTGAGACATTTAGAGACCAAACCCTGAAAACTCATAAAGTGGATCCTGGACATTATTTTACTTCTCCAGGACTTACATGGGATGCTATGCTGCTGTATACTGGAATCGAGTTGGAATTGCTTCTTGATTACGATCAGCTACTCATGGTTGAATCTGGCATAAGAGGAGGGTTATGTCAGGTTTCTCACCGGTATGCGGAGGCTAACAACATATATATGGAACAGTATGACTCTCGTAAACCTTCCCAGTTTATTACATACGAAGATGCAAACAACCAATATGGATGGGGAATGTGTAAGGCCCTTCCTTATGGAGGGTTTAAATGGGTTTCTCCTGAAGACATAGACCTGGAATTATTGAAGGAAGATGACCCCCTTGGATACATCTTAGAAGTCGATGTTGAATATCCTGTCGAGCTCCACGATCTTCATAATGATTTGCCCTTCCTGCCTGAGAGTATGAAACCGGGGGGATCCTCTTCAAAGAAACTAATTGCCCATCTTGGATCCCGAAAGAAGTATGTGGTACATTACATGTCCTTGAAACAAGCTCTTAGTCACGGTCTACGACTAGTAAAGATTCATCGAGCACTTCAGTTTCATCAGTCGTGTTGGCTAAAACCTTACGTCGAGTTTAATAACCGTCTGCGACAACAAGCTAGAAATGATTTTGAGAAGGACCTTTATAAACTATTCAATAATGCGATGTTCGGAAAAACAATGGAAAATATTCGTAATCGTATGGATATACGTCTTGTAGCAAACAGCAAAACATTAGAAAAACTAATAGCTAAGCCTACATTTATCGATCGAACTATATACGGTCCTAATCTTGCAGCTGTTCATATGGCTACTCGTAAAATAGTGTTCAACAAGCCTATATACATTGGCATGAGTGTTCTAGACATTTCCAAGACGCTAATGTATTCGTATCAATACGATGTGTTACTTCCATATTATGGAGTTGAGAATCTTAAACTGCTGTATACGGATACAGATTCCTTCATCCATCGAGTGACTACAGCTGATATATACCAGGATAAATTACACATGCTTGAACATCTGGATACAGCGGACTACCCTGCTAACCATATATGCTATTCTACACAAAACAAGAAAGTGTTGGGAAAGTTTAAAGATGAAGCAAGTGGTAAAATCATTCGCCGTTTCGTTGGTCTCAGACCTAAAATGTATGCTCTCGATATTGATGGTTCTGTGATAAAAAAGATCAAAGGCATTAAACATAGCGCCATTAAGCAATACATCAGCTTCAATAGCTATATGGAGTGTCTTAAAACTTTAAAAATCGTAAGAACTCCTATGAACTTAATTCTATCCCGGCATCATAATGTTTCTACAGTTGAATCTAATAAAATAGCTCTGTCGCCTCATGATGACAAGAGAGTAATTGCAGAGGATGGAATATCGACGTATGCGTACGGGCATTACAGCGTCGCAATCCATGCGTAAGAGAATGCAACTTAGATTTCAAGAGAATTATTTTCTCCGTTACGTCTCCTGTAGAAAATGAAAATTTTATCAACTGACTCCTCCACGCCTCCAATGATGTCTGACGAAGAAGGAAGAAAAAATAAAAAAAATCCTCACCTGGCTTCTCCATGCTTCCCATGATGCTTGTCGAAGAATGAAGAATAAAAAATAGAAATTATAAAGGGAGGCGTTAACTCTGCCACTAGACTATAACTCTAGTGCTGGTCTCCAGCCCAGATTAAAGAGGAGAGGCGTGTACCCTACTACCTTAAAGTAAGTTTGCCCTGATTAACTGTATATAATCAGAAGATTGTGTTAAAATACTATTAAGGATGTTGTACGTGTCTTAGAAATACTGAACTATAAGTACTTCAACATCATTGGTTAGAACATATTTTAGTGCTAGTTTAAGGCTCTATAAAGGGTTAGAAAAAATAATAATCGATGAAACTGTAAAAGAATACTTTAAAACAACCGGTTAGATTATAATAGGCGGGTTTGGTGATGGTTGTGTTGGTGATGATTATGGCTGTGATGAAGATGATGATAACGAGTGTGATGGTAACGATGGTGGCGATGGTGAGGATGGTGGTAATGGTGATGGTTATGGTAGAGATGGTAGCGATGGTGGTGATGGTGAGGATGGTGGTGGTGGTGAGGATGGTGGTGGTGGTGGTGTTGATGATTATGGCTGTGATGAAGATGATGGTAACGATGGTGGCGATGGTGAGGATGGTGGTAATGGTGATGGTTATGGTAGAGATGGTAGCGATGGTGGTGATGGTGAGGATGGTGGTGATGGTGGTGGTGGTGGTGGCGGCGGCGGTGGTGATGACCGAGGTGTGGGGTGCTGCGATGGTTGTGGTCGTGCAGGTTAAGATGGCGCTGGTGATGATGGTTGTTGGTTGAGTTAGGTTAGGTTAGGTTAGTCTTGGAAGGAATGTGTGCAACGTTTGACGTGTTACCATTAGAACATACAGAACTACGCAAAAGAATCGTTAAATGAGATTAACATGTGTAGCATACTGGAGCAGTGCACAAAGACGGATACAATAGCTGTTTGAATAACAAGGTTACAACGTCTTCTAATGTTAGTTTACAGAAAGAGTTCGAGGGAGGAGAAAAAGAAACATGTATAATGTTAAATAACGTTGAAGAAATGTCTCTAAAGAGGTTTGTGGATAAGTTAGGTTAGTCTTAGAAAGACTGTAAACAATTCTCTAGACGAGAACATCATACACTTACGAAAGGATGGAATTTGATCATGAAAGCATAACAAATCCCTAAAAAGGCACCATATACCCCTTAAAAGCATTAAAACATACTAAAGACATGAGAATACCTGACAATCGGGACCAACCTTCAAAAATTCGTAAAAAAAACTCCAGAATACCGCAAAAGCGGCTAAAATAGCAACTAAACTCCCAAAAAGCATCAACGTTTCGTAAAAAGTATGGCAAATACTTAGGGTTCGCATGTCCGAGGGTCTAATACCTTCGGAGTAGCTATCTAAAGTTACTGAAAAAAAAAAAAAAATCTGCAAAAGAAAGCGGGATGTCTAAGACTGAAATGGTACGGTGTGACGGTCATGATAGGTTAGAATAGGTTATGGAAGAATAGAACGCTTAAGTTAGCTAGGAATGAAATAGGTTGGGTTGAGTTAGGTTAAAATATCTTAACAAATAGGAAGATTTATGCTCACTTAGGTTAAGTAGCATTGGGGTAGGTTACACGAGTAGAAGTATGAGGCTTAGGTTATGTTAAATTATGAAAGTTCAAAGTAAAAAGAGTGGGAGCTCGGTTAGGTTAGGACTATGGGGCTTAGGTGAGGTTAGGTTTGGTTAGGATAGGTTAGACGAGTAGAAGTATGAGGCTTAGGTTAAATTATCAAAGACCGGAGTAAATAGTGGGAGCTGGGTTAGGTTAGGTTAGCCATGTAGAAGTATGGAGCTTAGGTTAGGTTAAGATAGGTTAGACGAGTAGAAGTATGGGGCTTAGGTTAGGATAGATTAGGTTAGGTTAGGTTAGGTTAGGTTAGGTTAGGTTAGGTTAGTCAGGCAATGTGGGGCGAGGTAACATTATGTTGGGGTAATATATTCAATCAAGATAGAAAGCTCTTGCATTAGGAGACATACAGCATTATAGTGGACGACATACTCAGCTACCATGAACGCTCATAAACATACATACACTGCTATAGGCTTTAAAAGTTATCCCTAGAGATTCATTCAAACACCTACAACGTCCTGCTTCCCCTGCCACCTTACCTAATAATCCTTAGATTACGCATGGCGGCCATCTTGCCCATAAAAAAGTGGCCCAGCTTCCCCTCAACCTCCCTACTTAGGTGGGGGAGTGGGTGAGCGAGTGAGTGAGCGAGTGCGTACGTATGTGGATGAGTAAATGGGTGAATGGGCGAGTGGGTGAGCGAGTGGGTGAGCAAGTGAGCGAGTGGGTGGGTGAATGGGTGAGTGGTTGAGCAAGTGAGTGAACGAGTGAGTGAGCTGGTGAGCGAGTGGATGAGTGAGCAAGTGAGTGAGTGGGTGGGTGAGTGGATGAATGGGTGAGTGGGTGAGCGAGTGAGTGGGTGGGTGAGTGAGTGAGTGAGTGAGTGGGTTTTAAGGTTCTGTCAACTACGTCATTTGGGCCCGTGTTTTGGGGGCAATATACCCAATTAACCCGTTAAGAGATAAAAGACGGCGATACATCAATTAGCCTAGAGCACTGATACCTAAGGAGACGTCAAGTAGTATACAAGCAGCGATGTGCTACTTTATTGCCAACTAGTCTGTGCAATATTAACTTAAATATGCACTAGAAAGGGCATGTCCGAAAGCTTCATAACTGGAGAGAAATTGGTAACCAGGAATATGTCCGAATTCTGGTGATGTAGAAACGCTTCGAAAGTGCCAACAAATGCAGTGCATCGTAATAACTACGGACATATAAATCCTAAGCATCTTATTCTCCAAATTCTTCTAAAATGAAGTCTACCTGAAGCATTAATGCTCATTCTGAATTTTAGACTATGAAACACTATAATTATTTGCTGCACATGTTACACAAAGTGAAAAATTTACCCATTATTTGAGATTTTATATGCTGTTACCGTCATGGTAATAAAATGGACTGTATCCTTTTTGATCATTTATTCTCACAACTTCTAAGTGCACAGCTCTGGTAGTAAAACAAACAAATAAAGACACATAACACTTTACCTTAGTCGTTGTTCTGCGAGTGCTAGACTTTATGTAAAATGGTCCTGCATAATCAATGCCACAATTCAAGAATGTTTTAGCTGCTTCCACTCGTGCACGCAGTAGTTGTCCCATTAACTGTTTTGCTGTTTCTGCCTTTAGCTTATAACATATTATGCAATTATGAATCAAATGTCTAACAGTGTTTCTGCCATTTAATATCCAATATCTTTCCCTAAGAGAAGCCAATAAAAGTTGACAATCTGCATGCAACAATCGTTTGTGTTCATGCTGTATAATCAGATTGGTTAAAAGATGACGTGGCAAAATTACAGGATGCTTTTGATCATACGTTAGGTTAGAGTATTCTAACCGTCCACCAACTCTAAGTAATCCTCTACTGTCGAGAAAAGGATTTAAAGATCTCAAGCGACTGTTAATATTAACTGCCTGTTTCATTGCTAGTTGCTGCACTTCTACGCTAAATACTGATTGCTGTGCAATTTGAATGCATTTACTCAATGAATCTTGAATCTCTGTAAGTGTGAGAGATCCAGTTATTCTTTCTACCTTTGGTTTAACACAATTCTTACAAAATCTATATACATATGCTACAATGTATTGCAATTTGGATAGGCTGGAGAATCGTGTGATTATTCCATCGTCCCTAATAGTTGCAACATGACAAGTTGTTTTGAATCTTAACTCTGGAGCTTGCTGAGGGTTTGAAATGCTACCCAATACAGGCCACACCTTTGGTTCTTCATGTAACCAAGTTGTTCCTTCCCACCATAATTTGTCATTTATAAGATTCTCGGGAAACACACCCCTTGATATCAAATCTGCTGGGTTGTGTTGTGAAGGAACATGTCTCCATACTGCATTTTCAGAAATATCTTGAATCTCAGAAACTCTACTAGCTATAAAAGTTTTCCATTGTGTTGAAGGTGCTGACAACCATGAAAATACCACAGTAGAATCTGTCCATCTGATAAGTTCAGTGCCTTTTTGACTTTTTCCAATAGACGAGCAAGAAGCAATGCACCACATAATTCTAAACGTGGAAGTGATAATTTCTTTAGTGGTGCAACTCGAGACTTGGCACAAAGAAGTTTTACACATGTAACTCCTTTCTTATTTGATGAATGGACATATATGCATCCGCCATATGCCTTTTCTGAAGCATCGCAAAAACCATGTAACTCTATATTGCCTACAGAATCATAACCAACTACTTTGCGATCTATGCGAATGTTATCAATCAAATGAAGTTGGTTGTGGAGCTTCTTCCAATCTGTAGCCAATTCCTCTGATATGGGTTGGTCCCACATTAATTTCTCTTGCCATAACCTCTGTAGAAACATCTTGCATATAATAACAATAGGGCTTATGAGGCCTAAGGGAACAAATATACCAGTTACTATTGACAATACTACTCTTTTTGTAAATGCTTGTGCGTAGCAGTTAATTTTAAGACTTCTTGCAATCTGAAACTTGTCCTCAGTAGAATGCCATTGTATTCCAAGTGTTTTCATTCCATTTTTGTCAAGCTGTAATGGTAAACTAGTTTCTCTTTGGTCTGGTGTAATGTTAGTTAAAAACTCAGAATAATTGCTGGACCACTTACGCAACAAAAATCTACCCTTTGATACCAATTCCTTCTGAAGTTTTTGTGCCTCAGGTAAGGTTGCACATCCTGAAATACAATCATCAACATAAAAATCATTCAATCCAATTGCAGCAGCCTTTGGAACCTTATGTGCTTCATGATCCAATTGCTGTAGGCAACGAATAGCTAGAAATGGAGAACAAGCCATACCATACGTTACAGTCTTCAGCTGATACTCTTGTACTGGAGCTGTAGGGTCGCTTCTCCACAGTATTCTTTGATATACTTGATCATCTGGATGTAACCAAATTTGTCTATACATTTTGGCAACAGCAGCAGTAAATGCTACTTCATGTGTCCTAAATCTTAGGATGATAGAACAAATGTCCTGTTGAATAGTAGGACCAACATACAATAAATCATTCACTGAAATTCCATTCTTGGAAGCTGCAGAACAGTCAAAAACTACTCTTGTCTTCGTAGTTGAGCTGTCTGTGTTAAGTACTGCATGATGAGGCATATAATAACAAAGTCTTGTAGTGGGTCTTGCCACTTGCATGTGACCCAGTGCTTCATATTCTTGTAAAAAATGCACATAATCTGCCTTCAATGTTTGGTTCTTGATTAGTTTTCTTTCTAACTGATGTAATCTTCTTGCGGCCATCATCTTAGACTCATCTAACTTCTTAGGATCTTCTTTAAATGGAAGTCGAACCACAAATCTTCCTGACGAATCTCTTGTTGTATTCTGAGTGAAATGAGCCTCGCATGCTTTATAATCCATTGATTTTGGAGTGTGATTCAATTCCTCAATCTCCCAAAATTTCTGCAATTGGCTGACTTCAGTCTTAGCGAAACATGATACTATCGGCCGCCGTGGAATATTATAGGATCTTCCATAGTCTGAATATTTTCCTGCAAGTACCCAACCAAACTCTGTTTCCACTAAAACAGGATGATTATTATCACGATGTAATTTACCTTGGCGCTGAATGTATGAACAGACTTCTGCTCCCAACAGAATATCTATCTTTCCAGGCTCATGAAATTTAGGATCAGCAAATGAAATATTCCTAGTTAATTTCCAATTACTGCAGTCAATTTTCTCTGCAGGCAGATTTTCTGTCACCTTGGGTAAAATTAACCAATCTACTGACATAACAAAGTCAGTTACAAATGACCCAATTTTGATGCAAATTCCATGTTTGGTTTCTGAAACTGTATTGCCAATTCCTTGAACAGGTTTAGGATCATGAGTTCGTCTAAGTCTTAACCTCTGAGCGCAGGCCTCTGATATGAAACATGACTGAGCGCCGGTATCTAGCAAAGCTCTACACGTCTGCCAAATACCCTTGTGATTTTTAACTTTAATCAATGCTGTAGACAACAAAATGTGTTTACGAGGTTCAACTTTCAATGCACAGTAGCTATTTACACCATTATCTGTGTGCAAGGATCATGACTTGAATAACCTTCATTGTTACTGAAACTGTATTGCTGTTTGGAAGCATCAAGATGTACTAAAGTGTGGTGCCTTTTACCACAGGTGCGACAATTCGATGATTTACAATTTCTGACTGTAATGATGACCAGATCGTAAGCAGTTAAAACACAGGTTGGCATCCTTAACAAAAGCTCTGCGTTCTAATACAGGAGCCTGAACAAATAACTTACATTTTGATAAGGCATGTGAAGAATTACAATATGCACAGCTTAAGGCTATAACAGCATAAGCCTGTTGAAAACTGGAGTTGTGTTTGCGATTTACAACTTTCTGTGTGTTAACATTTGACATGCTTGAGCAAGTTGTATTCCATTTTGGATTGATTATTTCTAGCGATTTACATTTTATTTATAGAAATGCAATAAGATCCTTAAATGCAGGAAAGTTATTTGAATCTAATGTGTCTTCAAATTCTTTCTTTATAGTTACATCTAACTTATCTAACACTAGTTGAGATAATATCAATTCTTCCAATGGAATTTCTATGTTTAACTCCTTGATTGCATTTAAATTACTCATGGTTTGATTTATTAAGGCCCTAAGTTCCTTTGCAGATGATTTGTGAGCAGCGGGTAAACTCAACAAACGTGCAAGACGAGCTGAGGTAATAAGTCTCAAATTGTCATAACGATTGCTAATAGCTTCCAATGCAACCTTGAAATTACAACTTGTGATAGGAATGTTAGCTATTAAATTATGTGCTTCTCCTGTTAGTGAAGAGAGAAGGTAGTGAAACCTCTGAATATCATCTAAAGTTTCATTGTTAACAACTAGGCTCTCAAATGCTTAAAGTTGGTTATATCACCATTGAATGAAGGTATTTTAAGAGTTAGCAGTTTTATTGCCTTCATAGCGCTCCTTGTATGTGACAAGGGAGGGCTAACAGAACTGTTGCTAACATTTCCATCTGCACTTTGAGCTAATAATTTAGCCATCGTTGCTTCTAAGCTAAAGTACATCAATTCAAAACTTTCTCTGTCAGCAGAATGACTCTCGAGATCTTCAAACAATTCTAATTGAGATTGTGCCTCTTCAAATTTATCCCTACTTTTAGGCAATTCCTTGGCTCTTACCTCAATTGAATAAATTTCTGAGCCAGTTTGAAATTCATTAACAAATTTGGCAAGGCGAGTAAGACTTGCTTTTGCCACGGCTCGTTTTGTAATTAATAGCTTCTTAGTTTGCTCTTCCATAATATTAGTCGCACAGCAATAAATATGATCCAGTTTGTTCCACCAAAGTGTTATAATAAAATATCGAGTGAAGGACAGCAATGAAAAGTGAACAAAGGAATGGTATGGAACTAATTATAGAAGATATAATGCAATGAGTCAATGTTACTAATACAGAAAGCCAGTCAAGGTAGGCCAAATAGCTAGTAACTAGATAATGGCTAACCTTTTATAGAATCACTCTTGCCTGGTGCTGATGTTGCATTAGTAATTACTCCGGCCGCTTCGATTTCCCTCTTGATGCCGGCGTGAAGAAGATAAGATGGTTTCCATTATGTACATTACAAGTGCGTATCAATATTTTCAATTACTATACGGTTTGCTGGCAATCTATAGCAATATCCGGCCCGGAGGACCAAATGTTATCGTCATGGTAATAAAATGGACTGTATCCTTTTTGATCATTTATTCTACAACGTTGTTTACATAGTACATAGTTACCTCTCTTGGCAACCATCAAAACAGGCTAGCCAACCTTTCGACCGCAATTCAAATATCAGTCCCTGAACATATGCTTTGTGTTATATGCTATTTAAATGCTTCAATACGTTTAAAATTGAAGTTAATGATTGCGCATTTATTGTTGGTAGTCCATAAGAGAATAGCAATGCTGAAATTTAGGAAGGAGCCCGTGAAATAAATTCTGAACAGGAGTGCCACACACCCTAATATGACCCTAGTTACAATACTGCACTACTAACATCTGAGTAGCGTCATCCACCCAGCGGAACACTGTGTTTACAACTTGAAAATGTGTACAGATGCATCATGGGTCATGGAACTATGTAACTGCAATGATGTCCGGTCTCAATTACACATCAGGCAGTTCCACATACCTACCGTTCTCTCCTGAACTAATACTCCCAAACCACTCAGGCAAAACATTCCACAGAGGCAATGGAAATAAAAACAGACATTTTTCAGGCATTCCAACCATTAGATAAGCATACGGTCCTAAATTCAGTTGTTATTGTTGTTTTTATTATTATTATTATTATTATTATTATTATTATTATTATTATTATTATTATTATTATTATTATTATTATTATTATTATTATTATTATTATTATTATTATTATTATTATTATTATTATTATTATTATTATTATTATTATTATTATTATTATTATTATTATTATTATTATTATTATTATTATTATTATTATTATTATTATTATTATTATTATTATTATTATTATTATTATTATTATTATTATTATTATTATTATTATTATTATTATTATTATTATTATTATTATTATTATTATTATTATTATTATTATTATTATTATTATTATTATTATTATTATTATTATTATTATTATTATTATTATTATTATTATTATTATTATTATTATTATTATTATTATTATTATTATTATTATTATTATTATTATTATTATTATTATTATTATTATTATTATTATTATTATTATTATTATTATTATTATTATTATTATTATTATTATTATTATTATTATTATTATTATTATTATTATTATTATTATTATTATTATTATTATTATTATTATTATTATTATTATTATTATTATTATTATTATTATTATTATTATTATTATTATTATTATTATTATTATTATTATTATTATTATTATTATTATTATTATTATTATTATTATTATTATTATTATTATTATTATTATTATTATTATTATTATTATTATTATTATTATTATTATTATTATTATTATTATTATTATTATTATTATTATTATTATTATTATTATTATTATTATTATTATTATTATTATTATTATTATTATTATTATTATTATTATTATTATTATTATTATTATTATTATTATTATTATTATTATTATTATTATTATTATTATTATTATTATTATTATTATTATTATTATTATTATTATTATTATTATTATTATTATTATTATTATTATTATTATTATTATTATTATTATTATTATTATTATTATTATTATATGTTTGCCTATTGATTTATTTGGTAATGTGTTAAGAAACAACAATCATAACGCATTTGCCTACTCAAATTTGGGAGTGACCACACATTCAGTAGCTATTAACTACAGTTCCTGAAAGTGTAATATATAAATATTATTACCCACAGTTAAATTGTCCTTGTGTACTCTTTCCAGTTATGTTTAATATTATTTCCATAAATCTTGAACTATGCTCCCTGCTTTCTTCCCCAAACATCCTGTTTAAAACTTCTGTCCTTTCAAACCCACATGTATTATTTTAAGTTTCTTTAGAACCAAATATTATGTGATCAGGTTTTCCTCTTCTACCCCTGTATAAAACCATATCTCTGACCTTTTAATTTTTCACGCGTTAGTTCTGGCTCATGGCATGAATTCTCTTTCCTTCTTGTTTACAACATACCAATTATCTATTTGGACCGCCACCGTAGCGCCTTTGGCGCGGTAGTTGCGAATTCGATCCCCTGTACCGCCGTGGAGATTTTTCCCCCGCTGGAAGGATTGGTATGGTGTTCCAGCCGGTTATGCGGCCTTCTTTACCAAGTAGCACCTCAATTGACCCCTCCTCTTATGCTATTTATCGCTCTTCTAACCTTCAGAGACGGTGCTGAATAAATAAATCACTGCTTTAGTAAATTGCTCTCAACTAAGTTTAGAATGCAATGTCAGTACTTCTGAACTCTCTCCATAATTAAACATTTTCTTGCTACTCGTCTCATTTTCATTACATCAATCTCCTTCGGCGTTGCAATTTTAAGATACCACACTTATATCTTAGAAAATGTATTCATGCAGCGCCGAATTTTTCGAAAACCGTTAACGCTGCAACAAGAGCAACACAACAACAACAACAACAACAACAACAACAACAATAATAATAATAATAATAATAATAATAATAATAATAATAATAATAATAATAATAATAATAATAATAATAATAATAATAATAATAATAATAATAATAATAATAATAATAATAATAATAATAATAATAATAATAATAATAATAATAATAATAATAATAATAATAATAATAATAATAATAATAATAATAATAATAATAATAATAATAATAATAATAATAATAATAATAATAATAATAATAATAATAATAATAATAATACATTTAAGCCAATGAGCTTTATTTTTTTCTACATTAAGCTTTTGTGTTTGGTATTCATATAATATTAAATAACAATGAAGGGAATTCATAGGAAATGGTTGGACTATCCAAGCAAAAGCTCATCCCTTAAGCTACCATTGAGTAGCGAATTGAAGATACCTTATGTATGAGATGTAAGAGCAAACCAAAACCCGATTGTTAATGTATTATCAGTCTACGATAACACCGGCATATATGCTCAGAATCCCGAAATTGTAGCAAAGGAATGAACCGAAATCCACTGTTTTTTGAGTGGAGGAAAATCCATTTATGGAGCCCCGCTGTGTGGGGACTGCAGGCTTCGTCCCAAGGCACTGCCCTCTAGAAAACCTCACCATGGTAGGAAGGTGAGGCAGTACCGCTATTGCACCTGCGTATTCAAGGAGCGGATATATAGGCCGGCCACAGGGGCTTAAGCCAGTGGAACAGGCAAACATGACCAATGCCCTGATTACGCCCTTGGAAAGTCGAGTGTGGTGATAACAAGGAAGCAATAGCTGTAGGTTATTAAGGAGTAGTTAGGGGTTTTACTGATATATCCGTCGTCCACTAGTGTGAGGCGGCGGAGGTGCTGCAGTGTGCCCTTGGTAAGCAGGTGTGGCCTATATTCCAAGTCGCTCTTCCAGCATCGTCTCAAGAGCTACCACCTCTTCCTTGACGAGCCTTCGAGTTGATATGAGAAGCTCGTCCGCCGTATTCATCCTTCTGTTGAATTCCTTCTCTGTTGCAAGTCCTCCTCCTATGTCGAGTTTGGAAGGTACGAGAGACTCCATTCTTGACGTGTGTCAAATCAGCACCTCTGGATTCGAATAGTTCCTCCTCCAGGGTGGCGATCTTTGTGGTAATGTTCAGGAGTTCTGCCCGCAAATCCTCCAGTGAACTTGTGAAATTATTTGCAGCTCTAAAGATGGCGAGAACTGTTCTCTGTAGAGACACACATTCCCGATGTCCACGATACTTTCATTACAGTTACTGAAAACCGTCGGAAGTCCCTGTTGGATGATTCCCAGATGGCAATGGGGTTAAAGATGTGTAACAGTGAAGATGTGAGTAAACACTTCGATCTTGGCAGAGATGAACAACAGAACTATCGCGTCTTTCGTTGATCCACACCATAAGGACTTGCATGACGGATCACCTCTTGTGAAATGAGATCGTTTTTTAGCCTTATAAAATGCATAAGATAATCTGTAATAGAGTTTATAGGTATATATGTATGGGTACATATAAGATGTTATTATATTGCAAATCACATAATTGTTAACTTTTACTGAAGATAATATTTGCCTGTGTTAAAATGTTCCTGATCAGGCAGTTGAAGGAGACCTAAAATGGTCTTTTCGAGGCCAAGAGTCAAGATATTGATGCACCCGGCAAAGAATCTCTTTATATTCCGTCGACAGACAAGTCTTTTTTCAAGTTGTATTCGTTCTGGGATATCAAGGTGTCGATTGGTATACAAATGTTTATTTGCCGCAAATGATTGAGAAAGTGCGTGAAAAATGCCCCAAAAGAGAAATAATTTTACTTCTTGTAACGTATCGTAGCATACAGCAAATTAACAACTATCTGAATGCCCTAAAGGGCTGCACCATAAAGCCCTGAGCTAGCATCTTGTGATTTCTTTTTGTTTCCAAAAATTAAAGATAAAATAAGTGGAATCACTTTTTCGTCATCAGATGTAGCAGTGAAACATACCTATATAATAAAACCCTTGTTTCTGAAGTGGCTCCGGAAGAGTGGCATTATTGCTTTAAGAACTGGTTTCATCGACTGCAAAGATGTACTGATGTTAAAGGGAATAGTTTTAAAAGTAATAAAATCATTTATATTATTTTTGTTTGATTTTATAAATTTTTAATGTCGCCCTCGTATGCGATACAACTTACCAATCATACAAATAATTCCGTTTAAGAGGATTTAATAGGTTATCCCAGAAAATTCAAGACATATATTTTGTCTGTCATAAAAGATCCTACACATGTTAATCAAAATCTTTACAGCCAGTTTTGAATGAAATAGACATAACGGAAATAGCCCATGTAAAGGCTAGTTTGAAGTAGGAGGATCTTGACAAGCGTCATGTTGCATCCTTGGAAGACTCTGAATTTAAATTCATGTTTTGTCTCTATCGATATTTATGTTTTTGAGTTATGTTGTTTCCAAACACGCAGAGAGACAAACCTTATGTTATCCATACATGACTTTTTTCTGTTATTCTTGTTCAAACAATGCTTATTCTTCCATCCTTCATGTTAATCGAATAAACGTTTGCAAAAATTGATTTGTTACACATATAATTACAACGAGATTGAGGAGTAGGTAGGCTTTAAGAGCGGCTCACCACGAAATGTCTTTGAAGTTCCATTCATTTTGCATGGCCAGGACAGGGAGGGAGAGAGAGAGCGGGGGAGGGGGGGAAGGAGTAATGACTTCATTGAGTAATATATAAGGTTTGAAAAGGCAAACTAACAATAAGTAATACCTCGAAAATGGTTAATTCCATAAAAAAAATTAAAAATTGAACACCAAACAAAGGTATTTGACATAAAGTGTGGCCTTAATGAGATCCACATTTTTTGTATAGTAATACTTTATCTATCTCTCAGGAATACCAATTACGCAAAATTCATTTAGAATGAAGAGGAACCCCTCATCCCCACCCGTCACCCCTTAATTCGAACGCTGAAAGTATGTATCAAAGGTTTTAAAATATTCGATGTGCAAACGAAGTCGCAGTCACTGGCTTTTCCTTCAGAGCCCACGAGGATGAGTTGTGGGCCTAAGTGCTTGACACCACGTTGGACAAAAGAAATTTTTCCATTCTACCGTGAACAAAAACACAAGAAGCTTATCTTGATAAAAGGTAAGAAAATGTACAAATATCACAAAATCTCTCACAAGCGGATGGTGGGGAAATCCGAACATGAGGAGACATTTCCTAGAATGGAATAGAAAGGAAGCGGGAAAACACGAAATCTTGTTTCTACGCGCGAACCATACCGTGTAGGTAACTAATCTTCTTCAGGAGAAACGAACGCGCCGAAAAACGTGGAAGCCGTCGGTTACGCTGGCAGCACACCTGAACGTGATTGGCCTGCGAAGAGCGGTGGGTTGGGACCATGGAGTGAAACCGCACACCTGTGTTGTTTGTTACCTTCAGTTGTTGTGAAGCTGCGAATGTGTATGGACGTGGTGCCGTCGCGAAGTGCATTCGAACAATTTGTTGCATTGCCTTAGTGACCGAACTGCGTGTTTTAGCGATGACAGTTACTTGAGTTTGTGTTGTGAGTGTGTCATAAAACAGTTTGTGTCAGAATGGCAGCAAGCATATTGTGGCCTGTGGTCTTTGTAGGACTTCTTCAGGTGAGTGCACGCTTTGTCCTTTCAGTTGAACCTTCCTGCTGTCATCTGTAGGCGTAAGAGTCGGCGGAGATCACAAGAAACAGATGCATGGCGATACATCCATGGTCGATCTCTCAAATGGTACTTCTCGAACTTCGAGAAGAAACTATTTACATTAGTGCGTTTTGCACATGCGCGTTCTTTTCCGAGTTCAATAAACGGTTTTTCGAACGATCTGCGAGTATCTTCGTCAGTTAAAGATATGCTGAATATAGCAAATCGAAAATTAAAATATTTGATTCATACAAATAAAAACGGTGTTATAAGTTCATTATATATAAATATATGTGAAGCTTCTATCTTGCACAAGAGGCGAAAGTCATGCATCTACATGATGTTAATGTTATTTCTCTCTTAAATCTTTAACATGGTATAAGATACTAAGAATTCTGTATAGGATTTTCAATACTCTTATTCTCTTTCCTGCGGTGCCATATGTACTAAAAGCGGGCGTCAAACACTACAAAAAAAAAGCTTTTATTCTCACTTTGTAGGGTAAGATGCAATTCTGAATAAGCTTTTTAATTTATAGAAAGAATTATTGTCGATGTTTTATATCTAGATGCATCAGTGATACCGTGGCCAATGAAACAGATGTTACGTGAACCATAATTATATTACCCAACAAAAATTTCATCTAGAGTGAAGCTCCAAAGCCTTAACCAGGAATCCAGTTTTAATGTAAATATTCGGAAAACCATAAATTAAAAGGCGAGCTTCTGTTCAATGTAATGCTTATTTAATTAGGGGTTCCAAAGCTTGAAAGCAGATGCCACAGAAAACTTTCATGTAGATCCTCACTGTCGTCGATTTATTGTAGGATGTCTGTTTAAAATTGTAATTAAACATTCTAACAATTAATTTATCATGTATGTTGATTTAAAATGTTTAGTCTAAAATTGCTTAATATGCAAATAAGGAGAAAATACTTTGTGAATGAACCACAAAATAGTGGCTTACACCTGTTGGAGAACGACAAAGTCTGAAAATACCTTTTGGTCTGAAGATATTTTCTGGTGTCTAAACATTTTCACTTGCCAAGAGCCGAAGTTTATGTCCTAGAACCAACGGGTTTAGTGCATTTTCCCTAGTTTGTTCCTGTGTTAACTTATATAATTTGCATTTCTAGAAACCTTTCTACATATTCTTAATATGCAGTACTATGATACAGTGAAGCACAAAATTGTTATAATTTGAGTGTAAGCTCGATTATTAACTATATAACTATATTAAATTTATACATATATATTTAACTTTGTGATTTATGTCAATGCTCGGATAACAATAACAACAACAACAATAATAATAATAATAATAATAATAATAATAATAATAATAATAATAATAATAATAATAATAATAATAATAGTAATAAATATTATTATATTATAATTATATTATATATATTATATGTTATTATTATCACCTTCATCATCATCATCATCATCATCATCATCATTATTATTATTATTATTATTATTATTATTATTATTATTATTATTATTATTATTATTATTATTATTATTATTATTATTATTATTATTATTATTATTATTATTATTATTATTATTATTATTATTATTATTATTATTATTATTATTATTATTATTATTATTATTATAAACAATAGTAGTAGTAGTTGTAGCAGTAGTAATACTGATAATATTTGATATCTCTACCAGGGAGCGCAATCCCGGGGGAATGGTTAGGATTCCCCCCACCCCCCATCAATGATTTTATACCCAGAATCCCCCCACCCTCATCTAAAATATCCCAGGGGGTGGTTTATATAACGAGAGAAACAGTGAAACATGCACTACTAAAATGCTTTCTCCCAATCAACTTTTGACGATTTCGCATCCTGGTCTCTACCGTGAAATACGTATAAACAGTTACCACACCTAACCTAAATGTCCATTCTCATCTAATGTAATATCTTTAAAGAAACTGAATGCTTAGAGTCTTTGCATTTTAAAATAGTTCTTTTATGAAACTCAAATGCAGACGTGTAGTGTCAAAACAAGCAAGAGAAAGTGGTTTATAGGTACTCTGAAGTGTGCTGAAATCTGAGAAGAAAGCTGCTTTAGAAGGCTATAACAAGGACATCCAACGTTTTGTGCGACATTATGCATTTAAATGACCTTGGCACCATTACATCACCGTCATTAAAAATCACAGAGGTTGTGTAAAGTAGGCATGTATGGGCATGAATTTTAATGCAAAATTCCTTTGTACCTATAACTAAACGCCCGAAGGTTTACCAGCTGTTCAGTGAGCTTTCGTTAAATAACATCTCCAAGATGTTCATATGTTTGAGCAAAACATTCTGCCTGTGACTTTTCCGTACAAATGTTATTAACTTTTATGTGAAACAACCAATTTCAAGCCAAGCCATTACTGAAGTTGGCAGCACTGATTGGTAAAGAAACGAAGGCGGGATATATTCAGAAAATTGCATGGTCAGTTTTCTGGAGTAGACGCTATGAAGAATGTTTAAAGATGATGCCAGGTTCATGTTATGAGTATCCTCAATATGCCAGTTCTTCTACATCTCACCCACGTGTCATCGCCGCATTTCATTAAACAATGTTGTGAAATAATGCTAGTCACTTAGTATTTCATAAACCACAAAGTGTGCCGTTAAGTGCTTTTCTTGGTTTAAAGCTTTCTGTTAATGTTATACTTACACAATATTCCTTCCACAAATATTGACCTTAGCTTTGCATTAATACATAATAATAACAATAACAAGTGTAACAATGAAAGTATAACACATAATATAAGTGGAAACTAGTGAAAGTGACCTCATTGCTTATTTTAGTATTTGCATTTGCTTACAATACATTTGCTTTCATGTAGTAAATGAGCAAAAAGCTTAATTGTTTGAAACAGCAGATATTTAACCTAGTGTAAAGCATCACTCTCCAGCCTTTTGTATTTACTTAAGAATGTTTTTTAATGTTCTATTTATATGCCGCACTTTAACTTAGGTCATACCTTCCCTTCTTTTTGATGTCATCTAGTATCTCAATTCTTGTTCTACCGAGTCTTCTCGTTCCTTTTATTTCTCCTTCAACGATATCTAGCAGAAGTCCTCTTCTTCTCAAGTGTCTTATCCAGTTGGCTTTTCTCTTCTGTACAGACTTGCAATACTTCTTTTCGTCCACTCTTTTAATAACTTCTTGGTTTGTTACCCTTTCCATCCACCGACTCTACATTTTTCTCTAGCACTACATCTCAGAGCTCTCTAGACGTTTTATTTCCAATTCTTCATTGTCCAAATTTCAGCTCTATAAAGTTCCACTCTATATATAGCATTTCAGAACCTTTTTCCTTAGCTTCAAATCGAGTTCCCCTGTCAGCAGAGTCCTTTTTATTAAAGAATGTTGGTCATTGCAATCCTTTCCGTGATTGTTGGCTTCTCTAGAGATCGATCATCCACCTAAGCTAGGGGCTCTAATGACCTAGCTGTCGACGGGCCCTTAAACCCTAATCACTCACTCACTTCACCTAAGCTAAGATTATGAAATACATTACCCAACACTCCGTTATACGCCCAACATCTCAGCTCAGCGGTTCCTCATTCTTAGAAATCTTCATTTTTTACCTTTCGCTATTTATCTACATGCCATTTCTTCTTCAAGTCTCAATCAATCGATCTAGCATCCTTGGAAATTCTTCTGTGGTTTCTGTACACTATAGGTATGTTAATGAAGGCTCTTCCTCTACTTTAAAAAGTCCTATTCCTTCTAGAGCTTCATTCATGAACAGTCCTCCATATATTGAATGGCATGGGAAACAGTTTGTCTTATTCCTCTTCCTATAATTATTGTGCTGTTCGTTGCTACTCCATTTTCTCTTATCTTCACTTTCTGCCCCATTTACAAATGTTTGATTAGTACTGTGTCGAATATGATGTAAGGTTCCCGTTAGATTTTCCCAATAGACTCGGTCGAAGCGCTTTTTCTCAGTTAATGAAACATACAAAGCTCATCATTGACATCAAATAATCTTTCGGAGATGATTCTCACGCACGCATAGTGATTCCTCTTCCTTTTCTGAAGCCAAATTTACCTCCTACTGTTTCCTCTATTATCGTTCCAGTCTTCTGTTCAATATTCTTGTTACTCTCTGTGCTGTGTGAGGGATAATTAGGTTTATTGTTTTAATTTCTTCGCTTGCGCTTTCTTCTTTATAGCAATCAAAAAGTCTGCAGACCATTCTCCATTTATGTATATTTCGTTAATAATTTTTTTGAATATAATGCGTCCTCTTCCATTTCTTTTTGTAAGTTATTGGGTAGGTATATCGTCATCACCCATAATCGTTTTCTTCTTATCTGGAATGGCTTTTTCCACTTCAGACTTTAAAATTGTTCTTATTTTTTCGTCTTCATTTACTTCTATTTCAAATTGTGATATTGATTTTCGAATTTCGATAGATTTACGAAAATAAACCTTCCTAACCATTATTATTTATTTATGCCAACAAACTTACTGATGGTGTTTTTAAACATACAAGCCGTCTGTGGACAATGTTTGAGAGATAGAATCCGAACTGAATAATCCAGTGCCACAACTGGGATTTGAACCAAGGACCTTCCGCTTGACATGCGTTCGCTCTAACCATTAAGCTACTGTGACAACTTGCCAGAATGACATTGAAATCTCCAACCAATTCGTATTTCTCCCGGTACACCTCAAAGGGAGTCTCACATCAAAGACAAATACACCAAGGGCGACTTACTATTGTAATTACGGCGGCGCCGTAATCGAGCGGTTAGCGCGCTCGCCTACCACCTAGGCGGCCCGAGTTCGATCCCAGGGACCCGCATGTGGTATTCGTGGTGGACGAAGCGGCGTCAGGACGGGTTTTCTCCGGGTGCTCCGGATCTCCCGCCATCTCATTCCACCGGTGCTCCATCTTCATTCCATGTATCATCAGTGTCACCGCCTGCGGCGTCTTAGTAGTAAAAGCGGGCGTTAAACACTACAACTATTGTAAGTACTTTATGTCCCGGGATTAAATAACCTTTAGATGGTAATTATGATTAATTTTTCAAAACGTAAAACTTACATAGGCTCAGAGTTCCACTTCTCTTAATTGTTTCACAATCTCTGCGGCTAAACAATTAAAAGAAGTTCACGTACATTTTAAATCACAGACTACACTGGAGATCTCTGTCGGTTGTAGTATCAATTTTTATTCCTCTCAGCTGGTTTATCCCACTTTCCTTCCGTCATGGCAGGAGTTGATATTTGCTGACGAGTGCGTGCATATTTTCAGAGATACAGTATACTATTTGAATGTGTTTGATTAAAAAGGTTTTCAAGATTGAACGTTGAAGGAATATGGTGGTTTTCGGCAATGGAAACTGAAGTGGATGTTGAGTAGTAGGATTTCGTAATTAGCACAGAATTATTAATTACGCTGTTGATTTGTACACAGATATAACCATTGAGAACTTGGGGTGACCTGTCATTTGTATTTATCTTGCACTTCTAACTTGAGTCACGTTTATGCTGTTGTAAGTAAGACTATTAATGACTGCATAAGAATGCCATTACAGTTCAGTACCAAGCTGACGTTTAATCCGATAAAATTGCTACCACGTTGGTCTATACCCGAGGTTGCTAAGCGTTATCGATCATATGTGGCACATGAATGGAATATTCAGTTCCAAACTAAAAGGTGAACATTGTTCAGTTCAGAAATTTATGCACAAAATTAAAATGATTTCTGACAACCAAGTCGCGCGTAGTGTTATTTAACAGCTTTTTATTCCGTTTCCTAGTGGAATATGAGTGCTGGCACACGTACCGATGATACTATAAGGTGTATTGTTCAGTAACATTGTTGAAAACTTCAACATCGCTGTTGTTAATTAATTTTTATCGAAACCATTTATCTACCTACTTCTATAGAGCCAGGTGGACGTGTTTTTCTGAGATTTTCCTTTAATTGGCCCTGAGGGCATTTGCCAAGTGCTGAAGGTTGTATACTTAACTTTTAATCTCTCTCATATTTAAACTGTCTCTTAAATGTTTCTGGAATTTGCAGCATAACCCAAAAAGCGATTATTCTCCCAAATGGCTCCATTGTGTCTTACATTTATTATGTATTTAATCATCTACTAGATAGGACATTCTCTGCATACAAGACATTCCAATTCCTGAAGTGTTTTGTGAAGCACAAATAAACATAATGGACCATCTGAATAAAAATCTGATGTGTTGTACTCACATGACTTTCTCTACTCTTGTACTAATCATTCTTACAAACTCTTATTCCTATATCTTCGTGTTAGTTAAGATAAACATGTGCATAAATTATCTTATTGCTTATTCCCTTGTAGGTGCAAGGGGAATATGGGAATACAGTAGGCTTTGAGCGGCAGTCAAATCTTTTAAAGCTTTGAGATTCCGTTCTCTTTGCACACTTAACATACTATAAAAAATGAACAACGACGTTCCATTTCACAAATTAAGTTTTCCGAAACTCACACACATAAAAAGAAATATCTCTGAAATGGTTCACCCTACAATAAAATCTATTCAGGCATATATTGTGTATTTTAGCAAGATCTACATTTTTTGTATAGTATGATTTGGTCTATCTCTAACGGTTTACCAGTTATGCAAAAGTCGTCCAGAGTAAATACGACTAGAGGGGCTATAGCCAGAAAATTCAAGATATACATTTCATTTGTTATAAAAATATCTCAGACATATGAAATTGTAATCAAAATCGTTACAGCCATTTTCAAGAAATTAAAAGTTTTCGAAAAATTTTCCATGTAAAGGCTAGCTCAGAATGGGGCTATTTTCTTCAAAATCTTCGTTTCGCATCCTTGAAAGACATTAAACTTAAATACCAACTTTGATTTTGAACCTACTTTTCGTTTTTGAGTTATGCCGTCCACAGACACACACACACACACACACACACACACACACACACACACACACACACACACACTCACACACAGACACACACACTCACACAGACATACTGACAGACTGACACAGACGGACCTTTTCCTAAAAATGTTTTTTTTTCCCCGGTGAAATCTCGACATTGAATATTTGGATAGAATGCAATACTTCCCCTACTTACCAGTAGAGAAAGTAAAAAACAATGTTATTTGTTTAAATAGGTGCAGAAAAGAATGTGTGGGTTTGAATAGCATAAAATTAATTATTTAGCTTCTTGTTTGCTCCGCTGACCACACATCAGAGGAACACCCTAAAGTATATAACTCTGCTGAAGCCATCGCGTGGCCGGGCGGACCAGGCCCAAGTAATTCATAAGAAAAGTTTTCGTCTCTTTCCCCTACACCCTCTCGTCCATCGGAAAACATTTGGAACCAGCTGTACATACCTACCTTGGCTCAGGTGCACAACACCAGCTTCCTCTAACTGATGGCAGATGCCGTTGACGCAAGCTTTGTTTCGGACCATACTGCTGAGTGGCGCGAATTCAAATCATGTGTACGAAAGCCTTATTTTTAATGACATTAAAACGATTATGTACAACAAAATTATAATGAATATCAATTTATCTTCCACATCCATTGACGCTACACCCCTGATTGCACTTAAGTATTAAAATCCTGAACACAAAACTTATTTATAAAAATGTTAATTTTATGGACCTTTTTCATATTTTCTGCTTTGAACTTTAAGGTCATTTTTCGATTTTACGTTATTTTTTGGTTTTCTTTTTCTTTTTCGAGTTTTTCTTCCATTTCTGCCCCTTTTCTTTCCTTTTTGCAAGAAATTAGATTAACTAAAATTATTAAATTAATTAACATTTATTTTACTCTAATAAAATAAATGGATATTTGATCTGATAAGTGGATTGGCAATGTACATACATGTGGGAAGTTGGTTTCTTACCAATATTGTACATATTGTTGTCCCAGCTTCAATGTGCCAGTTAAAAGAGAGGCATTTATCCATTATTTTTGTTGTCACAGGTTTAGTTATTCACAGATTTTCTCTAATGGAAATTTGGTGTTCAGTTTTCGTAGTTTTGTTCAACCAATAAAAATAAGCCACCTAAATCTTGTCATTTAAGACAGATTGTATCTGAATTTGGAGATGATGTTTTTTTGTGTTATTTTTGTAAAATGTGCGGAGCAAAGGTATCAGCCAATAAAGGACACAGTTCTGGTATGGTTTTGGTCTAGAGGCTCCACCTCTAATGACATCAACCTGGAGAAGGTATCAACCGAAAGAAAATTCAGTGTTCGGCAACATGTGGGTGGCGATAAGCACATTGGGCAGTGCAACTCGCAAGTAAGAAGACATCCATGCAACATTTACCACAACAAAGTGTATCCACGAATGAGAATAAATAGATTTTTACAGAAACTTTTGTGAAGCTTTAGTTCACGTTCATCTTCCTAGAACATACAAATTCGCGAGTTTAAATTATAATTGATTTTTAATTTCAGTTCTAACCTTACAGAAGTGGGAATTGTGCTGTACTTCATACTCTAAAATGAAGGCACAATTTTTAAAGTCATTTTAGATCACTTTGTTAATATTTTTAGGCCATTTTATTGATCAGTTTTTGTATATTTTTGGACCATCAAAATCCGGCCCTGCTCATTCGCATAAGAACTCTGAGAAAGCGCTTGTTTTATGTATATTTTTGGAAGCACTTCTGTACTAACTAAACAATTCGGTAAGGAACAGAAACCAGCAAAATGGAAAATTGGAACTGTTTCTAAGTTGAAGTTCGTTAGAACAACATAGTAAAATACATCGCCGTTTCTAATCTCATTAATTGTCAATAGCATTTATTTGAGTTTTTAATGCGCATTTGCTTAGTTAAACTAAGTGAAATAATAAAGAAAATGTTTTAGAAGTTAATTGTTACTGTAAATATGGAAAGACATACATGCCTGAAACGTTTGAAATGCAATAAACTTCTTATGCTCATTGGATTGTTGGTTTCTCAATAAAGACTATTCCATTTGTAGAATGAGAAATTAGTAACACATATGTGATCAATAAACATGTAATTGTTTATATAACTACTTGAGCCCTCTTACGCAAATGTTGTGTGGGTGTTTAATGCAGGTTATTCCTTCGTATGTCGATGTCATCTTTTACAGAGAAAAAGCTTTTTCTCCGTACTGATGACTTTCTTTGAGTAACATGATCTCCCACATCCTCTTGTTCATCAGAATGATGTGATGTCTGAAGAAAGAAATGACTTCTGATAGAAGAGAAAGGAGTCCAAGTGAGAACATTTCGTTTATTGTAGTCTATAGCAAAATCTGCAGCTCTGCTCTCATGGCGTTAACAGCGGAGGTTCGACTTGCCGCGGCCTCTGTCTCTTTCCCTCTCCCTTCTCTCCCTACCACACTTTCTCTTATCCCTTACTCTTGATTTCTCCTCGTTTCTCCATTTCGATTCTATCTTCCTATTTCACTCCCCCCCCCCCCTTAACGCCTTCGCTCCATCTCTCTTTCTCTCTCTCTCTCTCTCTCTCTCTCTCTCTCTCTCTCTCTCTCTGTCTCTCTGCGGAATCTATGTATCATGTGAGGTTTTTGAAAATCGGCTATGAAACTACCTTTCTGACATGTAAATTAAATTAAAATTTGCATAAAAATTGTAATACTACGCCAAATTGAGCTGATTGTTTAGTATGTTTTTAATATGTTCGGAACTATGTAAATTCGTGGTGGTATACTGTTTACATAGACGAATAATTATAAGGAAAAATTATACCTTCTCAAATATTCCTCCTACCGAAATTTTGTACGTAATGCTCGTCAGAAATATATCTACTTGTACAATTTAAAATAACAGATATTTCTATTTTTTTATTTTGTGCTCCAATGGAACACCTTCAGTACAAGTAACTATGCTCTTGCATAGCCTATTTTGTAAGCGTATTATCTCGTACTTCGTGAAAATCGATTGGTCTGTTCTTGTGTAAAAAGAAAGATTTTAAATGTGAGACATTTATGCTTCAGGATAGTCCAAGTACACATGAAAATCGAAAATACTATTATACGTTTATGTTTGTCTATAGCTAGGTTACCACGGTTTTTCTGTTTATTGACAATGTGATTTCCATCTGAAGAATTTTAATCCGTGAATAAAATTGGACGATAATCTCCAACTACAAAAATATCTTATTTACCCCGAATAAATGTTGCGCCCATTACACGCGCAACGTTTCAACTGTAAGTTTGATAATGTTTGTTATTTGCTTTCAGCAGACAGTGGAAGATTAAAAAGCCAGGATCTGAGTTAGCAAGTTTTTAAACCTTTTTGTTTCCTTCTTTGTTTATTATCCCCTCTGAGTTCTAACGAAATGAAAAGGTTTTACAAAAATACTATAATTATTAAATCTTTATAATGTTTTGCACCTACATTTTGGGTTATAATTCCTTTACAACAGGGGAAGACAGGTATAGCTGCTGTGACGTTAGTTCTCTGAGCTCATATGCCCACAACGACGGCCAGTTACCGTGTGACGTCACAGCGTGGAAGAGGAAAGGCGTGCGCGACATCGCAATTTTAGTGCTGACTGTTTCATATACGGAATAGTCACAGATTATAAATAATTACATTTCGCTTTATGCCATATATATGAATTCTAATTTATGTGAACAGTCATGTTATAACGCTAATAGAACAGAAATTATAAGTCTTTTACCTGAGCTAGAGGAGAGCTATGCAGAACAATTAGGTGGACATTTTCCGACATTTGCCGTTTCACTTTTCTTTAACTAGTTTGTCAATGTTAGGACGTAATGTACGGCACATTTGTAACCGAAGACTGCATGTTAGATTGTGATCTGACAATATGCTTCGGGATTTTGACTTAGAAAGGTTCATAACAGAAAAGAATTGTTCGCACACATACGTAGAACCAAACATACATAATATCCGTGCAACAAGGGCATATAACCTCAGAAATCTGATTTGAGGAACATTCTTATAAAAATCAGCCAAGTCTTCCTTGTGTTTATATTTGTCCTTTAGCAAATCGTCGCACTGTAAATTTATCAATTCAATTTGCTACCTGATAGAAACATTGTTAACATCCAATGAATACGGGATCACAAAGACCTGAAACGTAGTTGACAATGTTTCTACATCTTGAAGCCTGGTCTCATACTAGTGTGAAACACGAGGAACTGAACACAAACACAAAACCACTACACAACGTCAACAAAAACAAAATAAAAACACAATTCGCACTAACGCACTTAAGATCCCTCAAACAAGAAATAAAAACCTTCAGACTAGGCTGAAGAGGGTTCTCTCTAAACAACCCGGGCATGTTGTAAACATCCCCAAATAACATTTTTCATATTCATTCAGTTTCGTGCAAGTAGCGCCGCTGATCTAGGCAGCATAGCTGTACACCGCTCTCGCCTGACGTCACACGAACATACAAGCTGGCTCTTCGTTTAAATACGTCACACGGCCCCTGCTTTACAACTACACAATGTATCTGTTTATTCGAGTCTTAATTCCACTCGAGCAATCTTTTTGATGTAACTGGTTTTCAAAGAACACGAATGCTACAGACTGCTTAGAAGCAAAGAAGCTAAGAAAATAGTTCAGAAAAATTCATAGTTTCAAAAGCGCTATGCTAGCATACAGGAAAAGTGTCACTATGGCAATATATTTTTTAAAAAAGACGATTTAAGAGTACTTAAAAGAAAGGGAAGACGAAATTAAACCTACAACCGGACACCTCCAGAACGTGTTGTACGTGTTGTGACCCGTAAGCTATGGAAAATATATTAATCCAGTAGCATCTTATAAGAATAACAGTGTTTTAAAATATTGAATACACTATAGTTGATGACCAGAAATTAAAAAAAAAAAAATATTTATTTATGTGAATTTTAAGGCTTCAAACATTCAATATTCAATGGGGAGGTAATAATGACATAATAGATAGAAGCTGGAAGAAACGCAACTATGTTTACAATAAGCAGGAAAGATACACCAGAGTGGCAGGGAAGGTAGGTTGACAGATAGCCAGTGGCGTACGTGAGTGTTTAATGAACGCATAGAATATCATGCCTTCCATACTACAGCACCACCACTGGAGTAAAGTGCCGGAGACAACACCCCCACCCCTCTCTAGTTTTCCCGCACTCTGCATACACGCATAGCTTTGACTCGAACGATAAATTCACTCGTATTTTAAGGAAGACTGCGATAGACAGCAGGGAGCGCGAGTTCAATGGCAAAAATGGCGGGAGTTTAACGCTGAGTTTGTTTCGTGTTGTTTCGTATTGCTGCACTGTAGATCGAAGGCGCGTGATTGTACAGGTGCATTAAAACAAGTCCATTTTGGCAGCTAGGTGCACACGTGCGCTTGAAGGAGTTTCCATGGCAATGGACGTCGTCCTCCGTAGTCTAGGGGTACATGCTGGTTCCCTAGGTCGCGGGTTCAAACCCGGCGGAGGGTGATGTATCTTTTACAGGTGTAACAATCCTTAGCATGGCTTTCTTCGGAAGGGAAGCAAAGCCATTGGTCCCGTGTCATAGATTTACAGCATGTAAAGAACCTCAAGCTTCATAGAGAGGCCTATGAGCAAAATTAAGCAGTCTCTCATGCCTAATGTAGAATGAGACGCTGAGAACCACAGTCCATGAACCTACCTATATTTCAATTTCTAATGGTGCTTGTGAAGCAGCTCTTACAGTGTGCAATATTTTGTCAGATAAATGAACCAATATTACAACAGGGAACTTAGAAACCATACGTATCTGTGATTTCAATGAACATGCTATGTGTAACATTTGAAATGTAAATTATAACAGTGGTATTTAGTATTTTATTTCGCAGCTGACAGTTATCAGCTTCTAAAATGCAAAAATTAGCAACAGATAGCTCTGGATAGAGATGATTGGAGGTCTCCGATGAAGAAGGCCCAGGCCCACTTTGGGCCTTAGCGCTATTGGAAGAACCTTCTTTTTATACCGACATTCACAATTTTTATTCACCATAAAATTGTGTCCCTAATCATGCACAAGCATCCTTCCGTACCTATCAGTCATACAAAAGCTATTTGGTGACTTGTTGGCATAAGAAAACACTGAATCACTGATGTCTGGAGCAAAGGCAGGTTCTATTAGAACCTTCACTTTGGCACTTTGGTAGCAAACGTCAGACGTCATAGTGTGTATAATAGGTATATATGAATGAACCCCTTAACCAGAAAACAAGCATAATTGATTTCCTTTTAAACGCTTATGCGGCCACCCTGTGAGTCATAGTGTGGAATGCACAGGTGAATCACGGAAATGAATAATTCACACCACATTGCGCAACTCACAGGAAGCGGTGCATGTGTGGTTCCCACTCCATGAAGAACGTTTCGAAACCGCAAGAAAACCACTAGGTGCGTCCATTTTATGAGATTCCTACGCAAGAGCTGGTTGCGTGCACGCAACACACTGGAGCTAGCAAGTTCTGTCATGATGTGGTAGAAGATAGTCGGGACATAGCCTCACTTAACATATAAACGCATTTTAGTGTGAACATTGGCTTAAGCACATCAACAACGCTCTTAATTACGAAGTATAACAACCAACGTGGTTCTTGTTGCACATTTTGAAGCTCTACATCACGTCAATAATCAAATACCTAATTATAGTAAATAATAACGTGTAACCTTAGACAAGAGTGCAGTTTGTTCCCGTTACTTTTTACTTTCTCTACTGGTAAAGGGGAAGTATTGTATTCCATCCAAAAACTCGATGTCGAGATTTCACTGGAAATATATGTTTGAGACCCCCTGAATAAAAAAAAAGAAAAAAGAAAAAAAGAAAAGCATTTTTAGAAAAAAGTCCTTGTGTGTGTGTGTGTGTGTGTGTGTGTGTGTGTGTGTGTGTGTGTGTGTGTGTGTGTGTGTGTGTGTGTGTGTGTGTGTCAGTCTATGTGTCTGTCGGTTAAAAACCAAAGTTGGTACTTAAGTTTTATGTCTTTCAAGGATGCGACACGAAGACTTTTAAGAAAATAACCCCACACTAAACTACCCTTTACCTTGAAAATGGCTGTAACGATTTTGATTAAAATGTCACATGTTTGAGACATTTTTATGACAAATCAAATGTATATCTTGAATTTTCTGGCTATAGCCCCTGTAGTCGTATTTACTCTGGACGACTTTTGCATAACTGGTAAACCGTTAGAGATAGACCAAATCTTAGTGTACAAAAAATGTAGATCTTATGTCCAAATACATTTTCTTGTAGGGTGAACAATTTCGGAGATATTCCTTGTTATGTGTGTGATTTTCGGAAAACTTTAAACTTTCGTGAAATGGAACTTGCTGTTATTATTTTATATATATATATATATATATATATATATATATATATATATATATATATATATATATATATATATATATATATATATATTTTAAGTGTGCAAAGAGAATGGAATCTCAAAGCATTAAAAGATTCGACTATCGCACAAAACCTACTGTTTTCTAATATTCCCCTTGCACCTACAAGCAAATAAGCAATAAGATAATTTGTACAAATGTTTATCTTAACTAACACGAAGAAGATATAGGAATAAGAGTTTGTAAGAATGGTTAGTACAAGAGTAGAGAAAGTCATGTGAGTGCAACACATCAAATTTTCTTTTGAGTGAGCCTTTTTCGAGAAATTCTTTCTTATTTGTTTAAATTTGCCAATACTTATACTTTTTCCAAAGAGGAATTCATTCCTTGACCTTGCAAAGAGAATGGAATTTCAAAGGAATCGCATAGCAACCAGTCTTAAAATATTTCAGTATTGCTGAAAGCCTACCGTATTCCCATATTCCCCTTGCACCTACTAGAAAAATGAAAATGCTTATGTCGATTAAAATGTAGGAGAGAGAGAGAGAGAGAGAGAGAGAGAGAGAGAGAGAAATAAGCATTTGCAAGAATAGTGCGTGTAAGAATGAGTATAGCTCTACATATATTTGCAAACAGAGTTTCTCCAAATTGAACTATACTAGAAGTCTGTATTGCAATAGGTTACGTCACGATCACTACCGCTATGTCAAATATTGATACACTTCTTAAACGTAAACATTACCAAAGAAATCACTAATGAACAGATGTTTATCGCATTAGGTTTGAAAGTTATTCGTAAATCAAACGCAGCGTGCATACAACCAATCCGCCACTGCAACAAAAGGCACGTCCGTAGGTTCAAGAGAGGCAAAGTCCGCGTGTGGTGGAAGGAGGTAAACCCACACTCCCCTCTTTCGCAAACGTTGGACATCGCTAATCTTAAACGTATCTGTAAACGTTATCCAACAATTCAATTCTACTGAGCGACAGAGAAAGTTCTCAAGGTGAAAAATAAACAAGGCCATAAGCCGTGACATCCCTAGGCGATTGAGCTACGTGACTTTGCCTTTGTTCGAAACTTTATTGCTTGATTTGCATCCTGTTACTGCTTTGTGAGCCCCAAGCACACTCCAAATGTCTGTAGTTTGAGAATCTCTCTGAAATTTACTCGACAATTGCATGTCTGCAGCCACATAAACAAATTGATCAAATTTTGCTTGTTAGACTGCGCGGTTGTCAACCTTTGGTTTGGGAATGTTGCTAAGCACGTTTTCAGGCTTTGTTGAAATTGGCCATGGTTTTGGGTCACATTCTACATAGCATCTGATTGTATGCATTTGCCCGCCCCTCTAATTTCACGTATAAGACAAGCCGGAAATTGCTTGTACTATAGATGTAGAGAGTGCCAATTTACAATTTTAAATACCGTAAAAAAAGCAATTACGGCAACTAATGTTGATACAAAATGAAGAAATATACTGTTTTGCACGCGCTATGAATGATTATGTCGCGAGGAATTTTGAATTCATTTAGACAATTACAAATATAGATATTTAGGAATACACATTAAATACTGGTATTTTTTCTTTCATGATAGGCTAGTTATTTATGTTCCAAGTAATAGGGAATTAGTCTGATAATTATATACCTAGATCAATATATTTGCTAAACGGAAGGCCTATATCGTGTTATTTTGTAAGTTGTCCAGAGCTTATTAATAATATTCACAATTCGCGAGTTAACGTAAGTTACGTCGTATTTCTTCACTAAAGGGCCCTAATGACCTAGTTGTCGATGGGCTCTTAAACACCACAGACTCACTCACTCATTCATTCACTCACTCACTCACTCACTCACTCACTCACTCACTCACTCATTCACTCACTCACTCACTCACTCTTCACTAGAAAACAAAATTCATAATTAAATATGATATTAATTTGATGTGCGTAGATTTTATGGTATAGTTAAATTCACTGTCTTCTTAGAACATGTATAAACTATGGTCGCTTTGAAAGAAAGTTTAGGAGGAGTTCGCTGGTAGAGGAACTATTGCTACATTAACTAAATTTGTTACCAACAAACCCGTACAAGAAGGATGCATGTTGTAAATATGTTCCTCAAGAAGTTGGTGAACTATCTATTGAAACTGAAAATGAAAAATATTACCTGAACGGTTTATAAAACAATGGGTGTGCGTTGTTGAAGGAAATAAGTACGTGGACTTAGTAAATGAAGCCGTTCTGATGAGAGAGAATATGCAACGTTCCTTTCTCTTAGTTCGTATTAGACCAAGTATCATTGATAAACACACTACAATGATTAACCAATGTAATTATTTGCACTAAAGACTAATTCCTATTTCATTGGATTTATTTCTATAGTTTGTATTTTGTCCAGTTTCAGAACTGGCAACTGTCTGTAGCCATGGCTACCGTCTCATATCCAAGACATATATTACTAGCTATAATGTATGAGGTGACCACCACCGTAGCGAAGTGGTAGCGGACCCGGGTTCGATCCCCGGCACCGGCGTGGGAACTTTTCCTCCGCTCGGAGGTCTGGCACTGGGTGTACTCAGTTTCGCTAGGTCCCGCAAGGGCCAATTGAGGAGCTGCTTGATGAGTTAGCGATCTCAGGTCGTAAAGGCCACATAACTGGCCTAACCACGTCCCACCCTCCAGTACTGCAATGGCGTCTGTAGTGGGCTGAGGTGGGGGACGCCGCGGCCAGGCGGTAAGACCTGCCCCTTCATAGGCTGTTGCGCTGGGGGTTTAGTTGTTTTGTTGTTGTATTTATTCATGAGGTGTAAACATACATTCACCTTAGGTTTAATAGTGTTTAGAAACAAATAAAGTGATAGAACACAAAAGTGCAGCAACAGGACGTTAACCTATTAGCTTTGTTTGAATCTCCTGACAATCATCCGTTAATGGTGAAAGATTCACAGCCCTGATGCCCTTTCGTTTTTGACGAGGAATACTATGGGTAATCACAAGATAAATAACTTCCTGATGGGGCATGTGTGTAAAATAATAACCGTAACTTGTTTGTGCCCAGCAATTTCTTAAATGCTATTAATCTAAGAGTATAATAACTACCGCTGGGATTTCTATTTAAGCACATATTTTTCCTTGCTATTTAGATGCATCGAAACGTGATATGTTTACAAAGCACTATGTGAGGCTTAATATAACTGAATTTCATTTACATTTTTTGAGTATATTACTTATTTTTGATATAACATAAAATTATATTTTTAGCATCACAGACACACACACACACACACACACACACACACACACACACACACATACATCTTCACTGGGCACACCAAAATATGCGTCGCAGTTCGCGCACTGAAACATTTACACTCCACTTCACCTTTTACACTATGTACAGTTTTCCTGCACGGACAGGTATGGGAGGATATCTTGCCTCAGTCTTGCTTCTGAGTCAGCAGTTTCGTTTAATTAATTAATTAATTAATGTTAATTTGGCCAAGTTTTACAACATGCCCGGGCTGTTTAGGGATATCCCTCTTCAGCCAAGTGTGGGATTTTTTATTTGGTTGTGTGGGGGATCTTTCCAGCGCGTGTGCGTGTTTTAGTGTTGTGATTTGTGTGTTTGTTTTGCGTGTCAGTTTTTGTGTTTTATCCCTAGCTGCATGGAACGGTTTCTCCCAAGAAGAATTTAGATTTTGTTGCTTGTTAGGTCTTTTGATTTGTTGCTGCTGCTGCATCTCATCGGTGTTTCTTATACGTGTTGCATGATTTTGTGTGTTTGGAGTGTGTGTGCTTATGTGTTTGTGTTTATTGTGTGTCTAAATGTTGTGAAAGTACAATTGAAGGACATCCTTCATTCAACATCAGTTTTCTCTGGAGCCAATAAGTACCAATTGCATCATCGCTGGCTTCAAAGTTAAAATCATGTATATCAGTTGACAAGTATTTTACAACTGATGGTGAAGTAGTGATTTGTCAAGTATGCAACAGATATACCGCATGTTCCGTGAAGTTGCAGCTTGAACATGTACGAAGTGCTCTGGAAAAAAAAATTGTTGCATAGAAGAAACAAACACCACAATTGCCGCCTTCACCTACAGGCAACCCGTTTTATAAAGAATTTTTCAATGCAGCCAATATTCCGTAGTATAAACTTGAAGTTCCTGAACTCATATCTCTCCTGGAAAAATATTTTTAACATGTTCCTCATCAATTAACATTCATACATCAAGAATTATCTTCAAGTTTGCTATTACAAGCTAATACACAACATAAGAGAGTACATAGGAAATGTTTTCATATGGTTGCTGTTGAAACAGTGGATACCAAACGTCTATCTATTGCAAATCTTGTGGTAGGAAAGTTAGAACCTGACGCACTTCAAAACCATCTTTGATCTATCGTAAAGAGCTGGACTTTACTACTCAGCTAATTATGAGATTTGTCAATGATGGATTAAAAGTTCTGTGGCCAACTGCTGTACAAGACGAGAAGGTATTCAGATACTGTAGCATAGGTGTATGCTTAAAGCTGCAAGTGCTCTCGAAGTATTTTATCTCAATATGCTTGGTACATGGACCAAGCATATTGTTGCCGAAGATATTAGAGCTAAGGTTTTGCAAGTGAATAGGATAATTTCAGCAACAAAAAAGATTTTTCTATAATCTTCACAACTTGTACTCTCTTAAAAGCCGCGATTACCCAAGATACCAATATTAGCAAGGTGGAGAATGTGGTTAGAAGCAGTTCATTTCTATAGTGAGCATCTAGATGATATAAATACTTCTTTTGATCCTGTAAGTGCTGCATCTATTTGTCAATCCCAGAGTGCCTTTAGTGTCTACATCAGGAGCAACTTGGCTGGCTTCAAGCGTTTAGAAACGTTAGAACTGCCCATGCAAGATTGTATTGCTGTCATAGAGGATGATATTGAACAACTAAGTGCTGTGCATGTAGATACTGGTGCAAGTGTAATAACTAAATTGCAAAATATGTTAAAGAGAAATCCTGGCTATTCAACATTTCAAAGTGCATCCGAATTCTAAATGGAGGTGATGTTGATCCACTCGAGGGCATTTCCCCAGGACAAACTCCTTTCCTAAAATCTGCTCCAGTTACATTGTGTGACGTGGAAAGAACATTCTCTGTCTATAGGAACATTCTCAGTGACAAACGTCTTTCAACCACGCACTGATCCATGAAATCCGACTTTTGTGTCACAATATAAATAAGACAGATAGAAAGACCATCCTTTGTATGGACTCCCTCTCACGTTGGCATAACAGATAATGAAATTGCAGATGAAGCTGCAAAAGAGGCAGCTAAACATCCCGTCAGTGATGCCTCGATCGCTTCTCCACACCAAGACGTCATCAACGGTACTAAACACATGTATATGTAAAAATGGATACAGACATGGTCATCAGTTAGCAGTAAACTCCATTAAGCTCACTCAGGCTGTACAAAACCTTCTCTGTATCTCCAAAGACTGAAAAGAAGAGATCAAGTTAACATCACTCGGCTTAGAATTGGACACCCCAAACTAACACACAGTCATGTTCTCTCCAAGGACCAACCTCCAAATTGTGCCAACTGTGATATTCCTCTAACCATCCACCATATCCTAGGTTGCCCACAATACAGTGGATATAGACAGCAAGCCGGCATTTCCAGTCATTATCATGCAGTCAATACATCGAATATGATCAACAAGACTGTACAGTTGATGATGAACATAAAACGTTCTAAGTTACTGTACATGCCAACGTAATGTAATATATGTATACTTGTAAATTAATATCCACAATGTAATACTATGCATGGTCGTGATAACGCCGCGCTATCAAAACGACCTTAAATAAATATTTATGAAAAAAATGACTCCAGAAAACATTGAAAAATATATAATTGCTAAAAATATTGCTAAAAAACATAACGTATGAATATGATTTCAGTGTTGTAACTAAGAAAATAAGGTAGAATTAAATATGTGATAGGTATTACATATTTTTCACATTATACACATTTTACTACCTCTTTCACTGCTTTTCACTACATATTTGTGCACATATTTTGCTAAGTGATACTACAGAAAAATCCCAGCTCTAATAATAACTACATCTAACAGTTTCCCAGCGGTTCCACCCTGTTTATACAGAGGAACAATTGCATCACATGTGAACAGATGACTGAAGATGATAGGTCAGATCTAAGCGAGAATTGTCGCTGACCGCCCATCTGGAAACAAAGGACCTCCATGCACGCTGAAACTAAGAAATCCTTGATGCAGAAAGTGGTACGGTAAGAACTGTCTCGTAACGGCAATGTCTGCTGCGTGCACATACCAGGAGAGGGCACCAGAGAGTCGGCAGCGCCTCTGGTGGCCAGAGTTTGCCCATTACGCGATCGCTGGCAAAAGAACAAAACAGTGGGTGCTTGGCACCGTAACTATCGGAGATACCATGCTGAACGGAGAAAGGAAGGAGTAGCAAAGAAAAGGGAAAGCCTTCTATAGATGATACACATATCACAAAAATAGAGAGCGAAACTTTTTGTTTCCTGTTGCTGTCATTGGTGAAATCGATAATACTGTCTCGAACTATTATTCTTATGAAGAAATAAATCATCTAGGATAGAGAGTAATTACGTGTGCTATATCATTCTATCTCTTTTGGAACTTCTTATTTTGTAGTTTCAAGTTTATCTATTTATTTAAAGTAAATAAGAAGTAGAAACTAGAAGCTGTGAAACGTCATTCACATGAATAAAGCATGGAGGGCGGCTTTTTAGGTAGAGGGGGCTAAGTTTAAATTCTCTCATTGTCTTGCCTGGTAGGCCACTTTTTTCTGTATTCTATACATCATATCGCAAAAGGCTATTTTACATAACTGCGGGTTGTCAGTGCCCCACGGCGCAGCGCTTTGGGATACACAGTTCAACGAAATGTGAACCAACTTGCGGTATGCAGAAATCAAAAAGTACAACGTATTCGTTGATAATTATTTAAAAGTGAAATGTTACCAAGTTTGTGATTTTAATACTGAATATTGATCGCCTCCTGATCCGTGTATTTCTACGGCCTTTAAGAACTAACCATCGCTATCTGTAGTTCAGTTGAGTAGGATGCTGGCTGTTTTCCGCCGAGATTTTGTTTCGACTCCTCCAAGATTAGTCTTTAGTGTGGCATTTCTTTATTTACTTTGGAGATAAAAATACCAAGTGTATCTCTTCTTGTGGAACTGTTATTGAAACAGATTCCTGCTATATTTTATCTGTCCTTTTACCTCGCTCACCGCAGTGCCAAGTTTCCGTTCTATACAAGTAACAATTCGTATATGCATTGATCTCTTCTTTAGGTCTTTTCTTTGGAATTGTAGAGAATAGTTGTTTGTAAAGTTTCCTTAACCATTATTTTCCTATGTTTGACTTGTTGACAGCAGCTCATTTGTACTAATTATGGTGTATCCTAAGTAACCTTAGCTGTCCATCTGCTCTAGTACATAGAGCATGCCATTTATGACTTTCTCTTTTAAGGTATGTAGCTAGAAGTGACAATTTCCTCTTCTACACCGCCTTGTACACATTCTCCTTCCTCTTGCTACCATATTCTCTTATTCTGTAAAGGGATATTTATCTACCAACATTTCTGTACTAAGTGTTGACGACACTGGGTAGTAAAGGATATACCTTCAGTAAGTTTTTCCCTATTCTAGTTTCCACCAATGCATCTTCTAATTATCTTGGAAGCCCGTCGTTGTAAATTTGAATCACATGAGAGATGTGAGCGACACTGTTGCACATGGTAGGTAAACATTGTAAACAAACTGTTCCAATAGAACAGACATTTGTTTTAGAGGAATGTATACTAATTTTTAACAATATTCTTGTTATTCCAACATTAAATGTAATCCCAAAGCACCACAGTCGGCCTTTTACGATGTTCCTGATTGATGTAAGTTAATGCTTCACTTTATTAATAAAATACGGATTCAGTTTGTAAAGACTTATGAAGTTATCAATTTCAACTTTCAACTAGAAGGAATATATGCATAACATTTTTGCTACCAGAAATCGTTTAGAAATGGATTACTTAATTGTATTAGCACTAGTTAGTCAACCTATATATAGGTAGTAGCTATGTAGTAAACAATGTGTCGCAATAATAGCGATGCGAAAGTGCCTGCGTGTCTGTGTAAGACATAAACAATAGCCTTCATTGCCATATTAGCCATCAGTGACCTCGGCTACGTAAACGCAAAGGTGTATACGATAAAAATAGTCAAGAAAAGCCCATAAATGGCTATATGGACGGAATGGTGTAGTAGCACGGTGCCTATATTTCCAACTATACATGTAATGTTTGGCCTTCAGTGTCACTGAATGGAACGCAGATCAGCTTCCTCTTCCGCTTCCCTTCCTGACGACAGAAATTGGCGAAGTGCACTCAAACATGACTGAGGTGCAAATGACGTACAACATATGTGACGCGATGAGAAATCAGATTTGATCTGTCCCTCCTATCTGTGCCTCTGATAGCATTTTAATGCCTGCTGCCGATAAAATAACCAATAGGTGAGCAGGGCCGAGTTCAGGTTTTAAATATTAAAAATGATTGCGTTTGTTTCACTTCTTTTTTTTTTTTTTTTTTTTTTAATTAACGTCCTTCAACTTAATGTCATATCGGACGGTGAATGAATGAAATGGGTGATGATGCTCAAATGAGCCCGAGATCCACAGAGCTTTGTTACCCGACATTCGTCTTCTCAGGATAAGGGAAAACCTCGGGAAAAAACCCTTACCCGGATAACTTACCATAAGCGAGATTCGAACTCGCGACCTCTTGAACGTGAGGCAGACACGCTAACCCTCACGCTACCGAGGCGGACGTTTCACTTCTATGACAAGCTTGTTCATTATTAATTTAAAAACAGCCCCGTGTCCTATTCCTTTTACTGTTGCTTTTAGTTGATGATAAATATCAAAACAGACAAACTTACGTAAGAGCAAAATGGATTATAAACTGAAAAAAAAAAAAACAAAAAAAACAAACGGAATCGCTAGACTACTGTGCTTTACAAATGGGAAGAGTTATGATCTGCAGCCAATGAGGTACGTTTACACGTACAGCGTTGCAAGCTCGTTACCACCACCCTTCATATTTCTTGGCGCGCGTCAAGCCCCACTGAAGGAGAAAGCAATATGACAACACAGCAGGACTCCGATTGGTTACCGCCCTGGAGGCGCGCAAGGACAAACTGCTTCCCATTTGTAAAGCATAGTAAATTAAATTATTTTGTTGTTTAACGACACTGTCAATTGCCAGGATCACATCAGCGTCGCGGTGTGCCCACAACAGTTCTTTTACGTGACAGTAATCTGCTGACATGGATCTGTCGTTTTTAAGCACAGTTAAAAACCATCGGTTTGGGCTGGATTTGAACCCGGGATCTTGGGATCAGTACGCACAATCGCTAGACGTATGAATAATGATTATATGGATAAATAGGTATTGACGCAAACGCTCCTCTCCTTCGAAGACGCCTACTTTAAGACCTATAAGATCTTGTGTTTGGTGTCCGAACTAGCTCTAGCAAGAGGTCCTAAACTTCAGGGTGTGCGTGAGTCATGGTAGGAATGGAACCAAACGAAGAATTAACAAACAGATCACTTTATTTGTAAATTTCCAGATTTGTAGAGAACTGCCGACGATATTTAAATAGAATGTAGCTTTGTAACTTCAACTACAACGTTATAACACTTTAACTTTGTCACCCTTTAGCAACCGCCGAATTATGTATACGCGCTAGCTTACGTACAACTCCCAAGTTGCACGTGTACTCTCGGCTCGATTCAAGACGAGTGTGTCTTGCGTTGCGCGAGCAACACGAAGGAAGCGATTTCCATTGGCTAACTTTAGAGCACGTCATGGTAAGATAGGAATCAGCCCGCTGAATCACTAAGGCTGAGTACAAGCAACAATTGTAACCTTATCACTTATTTAAATCTGTCCAGGCTTCCATTCTTGAGACTTTAACATATTCAGCTTTATTACGTCTTCCCCTTAACTATTGACTAGAATCTCCTTTTGTTTCTTTCTATTATCAAATATATATATATTGACATTATAATTTCGGTTTCAGTATCTAACACAATAAGCTAAAATAGAATAATAGTAACAATAAAGTAGAAAAGCAAATAAAAAATAATAGAAATTAATACTTAGCAGAGAATACTAGAGAGGAGAATACCTACTAGAGAAAAGAGGATGTAACCGATTGTCAAACACACAGAGTGAGTGTTTAAGGGCCCGTCGACAACTAGGTCATCAGGACCGGTCAGTTTCTGGAGAAAATGAGTGAATATCGTATAATGTATTATCAGGCAGGTGAACCAAGTGAGAGATAACAAGCTACAGGTCAGAAGAGGAGTAGATGGAAGGATTCTCTGTAAAGGCAGCGCTATTAATCTTCTATAATAACTAAAGTATCCAACGTTACATTAGACGCTTATTACTGGCGGAACAATATTCTCCACTTGAAGCAACACTTGCTGTGTTAAGTATATATGAATAGTAGGAAGAGGTACTTTCACTGTCCCCATGTATGTACATTCCATTGCTTAGTTGTAAACACAATGCCCCATATAGCTGTTTCCTTATTCTACAAAATGTTATCAAGCATATGAATGAGCGACTAACTGCTGTGAACTCTTATGAGCAGACATAGTAGTGCTAAGCATTAAAGCCAATAAGAAGAGAAATACAATTGAACCGTTATTATTGGACCTAAAGCGGCGACGTCGTGGATAATTCCCGAACTAATTCGTCCCCTCCCAGGATCTTCTATATACCGGACCTGACACTGGGATTCAAAATGGCGACCTATGTGGTGGGAACTACTTATAAAGAACCGTCTACAGGCTACGATTTCAACGCAGTAAAATAAAAATGTGGTGTAATAACACACCTATTTTGTGAATATGGGCTGTGTTAAATACAAAAACACTATCTTAAACATAACTTCAAGTAAACAAAAAAGAATGACATTTAATATTAAACGATAACCCAAGAGCAATTGAATATATAACCCTAAAGAACATTCATGCAATCTACAGTTCTACATGCCATTATGTAACTGCATTACACACTCAAATTACAAAGAAGATAGACAAAACTGCAAGCAGCATGTTACTTAAATAAAACAGAACTGTTAACATTGAGTTGACTCAGAATTATTAATCATTGTTTACACTATTTTTCACACTTGCACCACGTACATAATATTATATACTTACAGAACATCTACTGGATGGCTGATATACAAATGCTGCTATTTAGAATAATTAGCTACCTACTGAATTCAAAAGCTATAGGGTGGCATTTTGCTTTTACCTTTGTTGAAAACTTATGATTACTCAGTTTGCAACAATAAAACTCAGCACTTCATGACACTTCATTTTACAGGGGGAATCCACAAAAGTAGATGAAATATTAAAAATAATAACCCTAAAATAGCACTGTAAATAAAATATATGAAATACGTAACCTTAAATCAGCATTGTAAAGCAACTTTGCTATAGTCTACAGTTTTACATGCAGCAACATAACACATTTCTTCTAAACTACAGTTACACATTTAAATTACAAAAACAAAAGATAATATATAAATACAAGCCGCATTCTACTTACATGAAACAAACTGTTGGTGTTGCAGCTGTCACTAATTGAGTTCACTCGAAATTATTGTCTTTCACTATTCACACTATTCACCATGTTATATATACACCGGCAACTAACACACATAATGCTGCAATTTATAGTAATTAAATACTGAATTTACAAGCTTTACGTTGCAATTTACCTTTTGTTTTAACTGAAAGTTTCTCATTTTTAATTTGCATCCGGGAATGCAACACTTACGGTGCATTGTCATGTTTGAGGTTAGGTTGAGGTATGACTACAATAACGTACACTACTTGAACAGTTTTTCTTCAACAACCTCTCACCACTGTAATCGTGACACAAATTGTACTTGCAAACAGATAAATTAACTGCACTATACGGCTAATGTAGCCATAGTCTTAGATGGAACACAAACATAACCACGTGGAGAGTACACGGCACAGTCAACACGTTGTTAGATTTATTCCCGTTCCTTATACTGCCCAAATAAAAGTTTTTAAACACTCGCTTTGCTAATATGAAGACAAACTTACATAGGAATTATTCTAACAAACAATAACTCAAAGGCATAGAAAACAATACGAAGGATAGCGTGTGGAAACACCTCAGAAACCACGACCAACAGCCGACGCCATTTTTGTATAACTTGGGCGGCAGTGTCAGGTCCGTTAATCCAAAGGGTCCTGTCCCCTCCCCCCAGTAAAAAGAATTCTCACATTAATTTAGATATGACATACCGCAATGGCGACTTACAACGTGTAAATATATAAGTTCCGGTCTTCATGTTTACCCAGGTATTACACCAATTTAAGAAATGTCATGCCGACAAGTTGTATGGTAGTTCAGCTGGCTAGATCCGTGGTTCAAATTCCGGCAATGAAATTGGTTTTTTGAGTCTGACACCTTTCCAACTTCATCCTACACACGGCTTGTGTAGAAAAAGCAATTGACTATCCAGCTATTATGTTGCAATCAATCCTAAAATACTCCCTGATTGTTACCAATATTGTTGGCAAAGTGCTTGTTGTTTAGCTTTGGAAACTGGTGCTTTTAAAACAAATTCATAATAATAAATATACTTAATAAATATGTGTAGTAATGCGTTTATTTAGTGTTACTAGTGTGCATTAATATGTAGCATTTTGTTTTCAAAACGTGTACACGGTCTCTCAAAGTAGGATAAACACGAGGGTTTAAAAGGTTTAGAGACAATTCCAATAAGAACAAAAGCTTTTCTGTAAAATATTTAAATACTGACTGCTTTGCTTTCTAGACCACTTTAAGTCCTTGAGATAGGTTCGAAAATAATGCACAAGTCTTATATCATCTTAGTATCGAAAAATTGTAATCCCTTTCTTGGGACTACAATGAGGGTGTCGCAGAGTACATATACCACCGGGAATGCATAAACTGCTGTTCATTTTTATGTAACTTGGTGTAGAACAATCACAGATGCATTTTTGGGTTATAACATATCATAAACAAGGTATCAATATCCATAACATTGGTTCGTCTTAATATGCTCCATTGGCATTTAAACACAAGAAGCATGCATTCATCTTCCAATGATCTGGTGACTTTCGAATCCTGCTACCCTGATCCATCCTTTTATTTTAAAGAGGAACAAGAAAAGAAGTAAAATTAACTTGACTTAATTCCTTTAGTTCCCTGTGAAGCCTCCATTTTGTCCTCTGTGTTGCAAGTGCTTTTACTTCTTTCCGTGCCTTTCCCTTCGTTGATATCTCTTCTTCTATGGTCCTTTTAGTAGCGTATGCTAGGATTGTAACTTGGGCTAATACTATTGCACGGCCAGTGTATCTCCGGCTCTGACATTTCTCAAGGCCTCGTGACGCGATGTTGCCAGTTCATTAGAGGGAATTTCAAACAGGGTATTTGAAACATTTCATACATCTACAGATCGCATCGCTACTTCGTAAATTTACATATAAATGATCACAGAATAGTAGTATATGGAAGCAATTATTGTTATGCCGTTTACCTACCAAAAAAAAGGTCTGCACAAACACCAAAGCAATTGGCACCACGTGCTACAGTTGGAAGCCACGCCTAGCAGTGAGACTGCTGATTGGTGCTAGTAGAAAGTTTTAACATCCGGTGCGTTACTCGCTTCCAGTGTTGCCAAAAGCAACAGCTGCTGCCCATAACAGATGTAAAGGTAATATTCGAACAGAATAGTGGTGTAACGAAGATATTGCATCAAAGTAAAACCGAAACCTATATTTCAATGTTTTAAACTTAATAAATATACATCCAATACTTCCATCGTTAAGATAATATACAGAATCTATTCATCAGCCTTATCCAAAGCTGATATTAAATGCGCTAACTTTGCGCAACTCTTATTCCAGAGCGTTTTCTCAGTTGCAAACAGCAATCATGGGCAGCTATAAAGTGTATTTAATTCCCATGAACCAGTCAGCCACACATACTTATCATAATCATTTATGTTAAAATACCTTTTGTAACTATTCTTATTTGCTTTGATTCTACTCACACTGCAGAAGAGCCTTTTCTGTTTTACTATCACTGATTTACCTTCAACTGCGAGAACGGTCTTTTCTCTGTTTTACTTCACATTGTTCGAAGCATTACGACTAGCAACTGTCTTGGTACACTGTGCACTATGGAATAAGTAATATTAATAGAGCTGTTGAGGACCGTAACTATCGCACAATTCAAAACACGTTCTTTCTTGTTTTTAACTCCACGTGCTATAGTAGGAACACCTTATTGATATACCCCCCCCAAAAAAAAAAGAAAAACAACCTTGACCCCCCCCCCCATTGTTATATTTGGTGATATTCCATCCGTTAGGTTGCATTACTACCGCCAACTGTTCGTAAGATATAACCATGGTAAAGCTACGGCCATAGCTGGTGTTATTGCGTCTGCTATGTTGTCACAGAAGCCCTTGTTTCAGGGAGGAGGGAATACCGGGAGATGGCGTGCTTTCACTAACTATCCGTGCAAGAAAGTTGAAGCCAATGACCACGCCCCCTCTGCACTTAAGAAAGATGTCCGCTTACATTAAAAACAATGATAAATACTCCGGAGTTTAGCAGTTTATAATCGATTAATATTGCTTAAAGTGTATAATTGACATCCTTTAATATTACGACCGAACCTTTTAGTTCAACTCCTAAGCAGAATAGAACACACAGCTAAGAGAGAACTTATGAATTAATTGAAATCTGGTCTGTATGCTAACCAAATTATATTACCGCATCCACAAGCAAAACTCTTATTGCATTTAATCGTTCATAAAATCATACTTCAAAAATGTACTTAAGACCTAATTATTCTACTGACGTGCTTGGTAAGTATTTTATAAATAAAAATAACTCATCTATGCTGAAAGCACATTAGACCTATTGAACTAAAACAATACATGTTATTTGCATGGTAATCAAGGAAGTAACTGTAGGTACCAATAAAACACATGATACGCATCTATTAGTATATTCAACTATTAATTCTGTGTATAACGTAAAGCACATTAATGACTGCATATGCTTAAAAATATTTACATAGATGCATTAGGTTTAAAAGTACAAGTGCACAAAACCGACAAATGTTGGAAAGATACCCTAGGTTTAGTCCTGGAATGTTTCCTCCAGCCCCCCCCCCCCAAAAAAAAAAAAAAAAATTATTTTCCAAATACCATTTCATTTCATGTATCACCAGTGTCACCGCCTGAAGTGCCGTATGTAACAAAAGAAATGGGCCATTTAACACACACGCACGCACCCACGCGCACGCGTACACACACAAACATACAAAACTTTACTTGTTGCCCTTGAAACAGAATAAGTTTGTTGTACACATGTCATTTGTTGTTTGTGTTTGTTGCACACTACTGGCATGAAATGCCGCGCTATTAGAATAAAACCGATACAACCAATACAAAGAAGCACAAGCGATGTGCCACGCCCCCTCTGTACTTAAATCTCGGCTTCACAGCTGCACTCTGTTGGCATCTCTGCCCCCTGCCTTGTTTATGAATACGCTACAGAGAGGCCAACCGATAAATTTTAAAATAAGGTTCTGTTTAGACGCCGTATTAATTAACGGAGTTTACGTTGGTATTAAAGATCCATATTTTAATATTTTTAGATGTTTTTTTATTTTGTCCATATCTGTTACAATTGCGTAAATACCGTATTTGCCTTTTTTAATTCTCTGATATCTTGAGCTGTTTCTCCATTTAATTTCACTATGCTTCCTAGATAGGTAAATTTACTTACTTGTTCTATTTCGTTATCCGTTACGTATAGTTTCTTCTTTTTAGTCCATTCTCATTTCTTTAGTTTTATTTGTATTGATGTTTAGGCTAGCCAACTTAGTTTCTTCTTGAAATAAAATTAGCCACAGAATGAGTTTCAGAAATTTGAAGAAAGAAGAGAAAATGGAGAATTCCGATTCTAATACATTATTTGAGCACCCTATCCAGTATTCTGTATGCGTATCTTGCCTCTATCCCTTCCTTCCAGAGAAAACAAAGTGCTTGAAGCTAACTGCCGTGGCTCGCGATCACCAACAGCTTCTGTTGACGGTGCAACGAATTTTAAAAGAATATTCCTTTCATCTGGATGTATTGAAATTCAGCTATAGGCAAGAGCATGGAACCCATGAGGGCAGAATGCGGATGAGGAAGCTTATTGAAATTCAGGTGGCATCATCGCCCGAAGGATAACTGACTCAGGAGGTGACGAAAAATCATATGTTCAGATCGTTCCATAGCAATCCCGTTCGGTAAGTTGGTCTTCCTGATGTCTTTGCTCGGGGGAAAATGATTAATTATCAGTGTCTAACATGGGAATTTGTTTAATTCTTGATTAGAAGAAGTTATTAAAATATATGTATACCTCTACATTAAAAACGGATGTGATTCGGATAAATTAGTCACCATTCGTTCATTTCATTTCCTGTTTTAAAGACAGTGATGAGCATTCGTATTTTATGGGATCCGTGTATCTTTTATTCCCGATATTATAAAGTACCCTTATGTCTTTGAAGAATATAGGCTATACTTTAAACATATTTTGAAAATAAATTTGTAAATACCTGAGTAATAAACACCTGTTTCGGGGTAGATCTAGTTCGGCAAATACCCAGCACACAATGCAGGTGTTCACATCCAGTATCCCACACGATCCACAGATTACTAGTACCTACTGTATTTGCAACGACAAGCATAATGGCAGCAACGAAGATGCAGATATACCGGGAGAGCAGAAAACCTCGGAACGGGCTGCAGCATCATCGGCGCTCGTTGCCTATCATAGAAACGCGCGGATGAAACCATATAACATTTTTAAAACCAGTTTTAAAGGCTTTGTTGAGCAGCTTTATGAAAGCAGATGCTGAAACTGACCACCGTCATTGTCCATACAGTTTGGTACCTCTTTAGGAGACTATCCATCACTCGCCGTAGTTCACGTTGAGAAATTCTGGCAATTTCCTGATATTTTGTTTGAATTCTTCCAGAGTGTGTGACTTTGTCTTGGACACTTTATGTTTTAAGCTTCCCCCGAGATAGAAATCGCTTATTTGAGCTCTGAGAAACCTTTCTCCGCTAATGGCGCACCAAATGTTTCGTCATGAAGGGTCACTTCATGAACAATATTACGTTCTGAATTATAGGTAGCCATTTTTTTTCAAATCATACCAGTTATGCAAAAGTCATCTAGAGTAAACAGGTCTACGTGGGCTATAGCCAGAAAATTCAAAATATACATTTCATTTGTCATAAAAATATCTTAACGTGTGGCATTTTAATCAAAATCGTTAGAGCCATTTTTGAAAAAATAGAAATTTTCGAGAAATATTCCTTATAAAGGGCAGTTTAGGGTGGAGGAATTTTCTTCAAAATCTTCGGGTCGCATCCTGAAAAGATGTTAAACTTAAATACCAAATTTGGTTTTTGACCAACTCTTCGTTTTCGAGTTATACTGTCCACAGACTGAAACACACACACACACACACACACACACATACACACACACACACACACACACACAAACATACATATCTTTTTCTAAAGGTGCTTTTTTGATTCAGGGAGCCTCACCATATTTCTGGTGAAATATCGACATCGAATTTTTGCATGGAATGCAATACTTCCTCTACCTAGTAGAGGATGTAAAATGAGACCAGCCTACGATTTTATTCAAACATGGCCATCTCTGACATTGTCTACAGAAGTGGGGCATTTATATAAAAATAAAAAGTAAACAAGTCTAGAAGCACATTTTCTTTTGTACTGATAATACCATACTTCTGATGCATAGATTGCCACATTTTTAATAAAGATGATACATATAGCTCAGTAATCTTTCGGATGTTCCTGTTACAGAAAATTTAATTTAAATATTGTTTTCCTTTGAATTATTCCTTCTTTTATTTCAATATTGAATGTATCTGTTGGGCTCAGTTTTATGTCTGGGTGCTTAAATTCTAAGATTTCTTCCATTACCTCGTTTTCTATTTATAATTCAATATTGTCTTCTTCTAAGCACGTAAATTTACGCAGTAATCATAGGTAATATAAAGTTGGAAAATTTACAAGTCAATGGCGTGCAAATTAATGCAGTTTCGGCATCGAAATACCTTGTTGTCAAAATGAATGGAAGTAATACACTGGACGAATAAATTAAAGAAAGGCCAATCAACGGCAAAAGGGTATATTTTTCCAGTCAATATTTATTTAAAATAAGTTAATATACAAATTTGCAAAAATGATATTGTATAAAACAGTTACTAGACCAGTTGTCACATACACCAGTGAAATCTGGGTCTCAAAGAAACATGATTAATCTTGGAAAGAAACATATTCAGGAGAATCTTTTCACCAAAGAGAAGAGAAAATAACTGGGAAATGAAAACAAATAGTGAACAAAATAAACTAATTAAGCATCAAAATATAGTAAACTATATTGGGTTGGTTTGGATACATGTTAGGAATGGATGAGCAGAGTCTAGCTGAAAAGTTAAACAAATAGAAACCTATAAGAGGAAGAGCAGTTGGCAGACCAAAACTGAGATGTGATGCAAGACTTAAGAAACTGAAAGTGATAAATTTGAGCACACCAAAAGACGGAAAAGTTGGAAGAGCATTGTTGAGAAAGCCAAACGTTCACTTCTGAAGTTTGGTCTTAGGATCATGATGATGTTGATGAAACACACACGTTTTGCCTAAATCATACTAACTTCTAGTCCCCGCTTCTTATAGTCTTGTCTCCAACCATACTAATAAATAAAATCCTGCTTCATCACGATTACTAAATTTAATTTCTTTTTCTTTAACGTATGTGCCTTAAATGCTGGAGAGGCTTCAAATATTTAAAGGCTTCGATGGCAGTTGCAAAGCTGTTGTACCATGACCCGCACATTTGCTCATTAATGGTTGACAACAGGAAATCTCGAGTCATTAATTCTGCACCTGGGGTAATTAAAAAGCCGTTCTCTGTCCCGCAGAATCGTGATGCAGCATCATTGAGCATGAGTTCGTGTATGTGCAGTTTTCAAAGGCTTGCGGCAGTCCATTGGGCAGTAACTGATGTAATAAACTAAAACTGCTATTTTCCTGTCCCAGCTACGATCTCTTGAACACACTTCTGTCTGGATGTGGATAACATCAGCTGGGCGTTTAATCAAACTATTAAAGCATTCTCTTGGGACGAACTCTTGTTGATTTTTAATTTCTCTACTACTTATCAGTAAAGGCGCTAATTATTCAATAGCGGGAGATTTGAACTACAAATCTTCCAGACTATGGCATTAAATTTCCTATTTCTGATTCTATCCTATAAAGTTTACCTACACATGATATATATATATATAATGAAATGTCTGCCGATTAGTCTAATTTACATGCATTGCATATTCAGGGAGAACAATTACTTTTTACTCCATCTGATTACCCTCACCGTATGGAGGACTTACATCTCCTAGGACTTACAAGCCTGTGCCTAGGGTCAGATGCCTTTTGGGGAAATGAACCTATGGACGGGTCAGAGTGAAGAACTGGAAGCGGGTATTAAGACCAGCACTAGCTATGAGAGTGAGAAAGAGGATGATATGAAATGCAGGTGAAATGGATGAATGGAAAAGTATGATGGAGCAGTTGGAATGAGTGGGGAGAACCGGAGAACCCGAAAGAAACCCGCGCAGACGCAGCTTTGTCCACTACAAATACCATATGTGGGTCCCTGGGATCGAACCCGCCCGCCCGTCTTGGTGATAGACCACGGTGCCATCTTCCATGGTACGATATTATCAACTAAAATTCAAGGCCTTATTCAGGGCATGTCCTTTTATAAATCCAACGCATTCGTGTTCTACTCAATAGGTTTGTAAATTTTTTTAGTGTCCATTTTAGTAATTTATTAAATTGAATTAGATGGGTTTGTTTTAAAGCCTCATGTCCGTCAAAAATCGTGGGTTTTCCAATGATGATGTAATTTTCAAAATCGATGTAGTGGGTTCTGAGATTATATTACAGACACACCCACACACAGATTATAATATTAATAGATAGAAAAATATCCTAAGAGTCGCTTCGATTTCTTTCCCACGTTATATAAATATTAGAATATTCAGTGATGAGTTACCTATTCTCTCAAGTCTTCTTTCTACCTTTGACCAGCATAATAAGGTCTGGGAAATCCATGTGCAGTGATGCGTGCAATAGTTCGTTGGTACTTACTGCGGGGAAATTTACAAACAAGGTGGGAGAGGGGGTCATCGATTGTGCTGAACTTTCTGGAGGATAATCTGAATCCAAAATTAAGCAAATGCGCTTCCGAATGATATAGGCATTTAAGGTATTGCCTTTGGCTCTTGTTTAACGAGAAATTTGTAGGTTTTGCGTACGAGGTACATATTCGGTGTTGTGAACATGCTCACACAAAGGTGAGGCTTATATTCATCTCACATATTTGGATATGTTGCACATCATGCTGTGCCAATATAAGCGAGTACGTTACTTCCTTTTATGTGGCAAATCAGACGTTTCGTGGCTTCAAATTACAATGCTCTTTAATCGCACCTTTATTGTTGTTGAAGCTGAAATGGACATGTGTATTGGAACTAAGTACACATAACTTCCGACTTATATACGCTTTGTAGAAATAAAGCTGAGATACAAATGAAAACGTGATCAAAAGATCCCAATTACAAAGAACATTTTTCAAAGAAAACTCAATTCATGCTTAAAATAGACGTGCAAACAGCATTTTTTAACTTTAACGTCACTTAAGATCTAATAAGATATGGGGATATATCTTGCAAATCTCATCCCTGACTATAAAGGAAATATCTAAGGTGAATTGTGACATGCTTTCGAAATGTCTGGGAGCCCGAATATGTGGTGAGGATGTCGAAGTGAGGAAGTTGCGTGTCAAGAGGTCTCAAGTTCGAATATCGGTTGCGGTGAATTATCCAATAAGGCTTTTTCCTTATCCTGAGAAGAAAAATGTCAGGTAACTTAAGTTCTATGGGACCCGAGAAAATTTGAGCATTTCACTCATTTCATTTATTCATCGTCCGAGATGACCTACCAGGTTAAAGAACGTGCTGTACTCACATGACTTTCTCTACTCTTGCAATATTCTCACAAACACCTATTCCTCTATCTTCTTCTTGTTAGTCGAGATGTACATTTGCAGCAATTGTCTTATTGTTAATTTTCTTGTAGGTGCAAGAGGAATTAGGGAATACAGGAAGATTTGAGCCATAGTCAAATCTTTTAAAGCTGGTCGTTATATGAAGGCTTTGAAATTCGTTCTCTTTGCTCGGCCAAGAGATAAAAAGGTGAAGAACGAGCTTCCATTGGAAAAAGTCTTGCAAAACTCACACAAGTAAACAAGGAATATCTGCGAAATGGTGCACTCCATAAAAAGTGCGTTTGGACACAGTTTGTGTGTTTTAACGACATCTATATTTTTGTATAGTCTTGCGGTTCACCAGTTATGCAAAAGTCAGCAACAGTATGGGCTATAGCCAGAAAATTCAAAATATACATTTACTTTGCCATAAAAATATCAAACATAATATGGCAATTTAATCAAAATCGTTAGAACCATTTTTGGGAAAATCAAAATTTTCGAAAAATGTTCCATAAAAGGGTAGTTTAGGCCAAAGAAATGCTCTTCAAAATCTTCGTGTTGCATTCTTGAAAGATATTGAACTTAAATACCAACTTTGATTTTTAAACCAACTTTTCGTTTTTGAGTTAGGCGCGCGCGGACTTTTTCTAAAAATGTTTTTTTTTTTTTTTACTCAGGGGGCCTCAAAATATATTTCCGATGAAATCTCGAGATCGAATTTTTGAGTCGAATACAATAATTCCCCTACTTTACTATACGTAGTAAAGTAAAAATGTCGGGATAGTTTAAAAATCACGGTTTTATTGCATTGATATTATTCTTTATTAAGGTTGATCAAGGTTCCTGCCGTAGGCCAGGTCTTTTTATCGCAAATACAATGGACCTGAAGGGACCTGAAGTTATGTTAAAAATAGTTACATTGCAATTTTCAAGCTTACCAGTGTAAAGAACGGCCATTTGTGTTTACAACTTTCTGTCTTCGGCACAGATGAATGCTTTTGCAGAAAATATTTT